>PVKE010003109.1:0-75317 GCA_004027555.1 Craseonycteris thonglongyai | reverse complement strand
CTTCAAATGCCAGCCTAGCTCAATACAGAGTGCCAAGGGCCCTGAAGTCAGACAGATGGGGAATGGAGAATGTGGAAGAGATGAGAGCAGGATCTTTCTGGTGAGATGTTAGGTCGAACTGTGTGAGCTAAGAATGAACTGCATAAGCTCAGAGACCTGCTAACTAGAGCAAGAGTTCAGGGAAGAGGCCGGAGTGGTACCTAGGACTTCAAATGCCAGCCTAGCTCAATACAGAGTGCCAAGGGCCCTGAAGTCAGACATACGTTCAGATCCTGGCTGCACCACTTCCTAGATGGGGCCGCTAGGCACGATCCTTAACCCTTCTGATCCCAGTTTCCTTTTGTATAACATGGTTACTATGGACCATTATGGAACACAAGAGGTGAGCACAGAGCCGGTGCACAGCAAACGTGAGAAAGGGGCAGTTGTTACTCTGTGGATCGGTGGAGAGAGGTCACTCAAAAGAGCAGTTGTCCCTCAGATATCAGGAGGCTGGAGTTTCTGTCCATCCCAAGGTCCCCGCATGGCCATGAACCTCCTAGTGTTCCGGCCATGAGCGCTGGCCCAGCCGTGAGAGATGCTTTCTTTCCCCATGGATAGTATCTCCCCAGCTCATTATCATCCATTCTTTTCTCTCATTCAGCAACTCTGATCTGCTACTATGTGTCAGGCACTGGGCTAGATGCTGGGGACCCAGGGGGAACCAGACACTGCTATGCTCCATCACCAGTCCTCTCAGCCTCATACTGTATTCCATCCAGGGCTGCAGGGTCCAGCCCTTGGAGCAGGTATGAAGGGGCAGTGCCTTCTCTCCTGCCTGCCCTGGGGCTCCTGGGAGGCCAGAGCTTGAAATGCCTGCTTGGCACTCATGCACACACAAGTGCAGGGCAGCTAGTACCTGCGAGGCCACCCCTGATCCATGGGAACAGGTGGAAAACCTGTTTCCCCTCTTTCAACCCCTAGGTGGCGAGTTCATTCACAAGCCTCTTTGGGGGAGACTGGGGGAGTTAGCCACCCCATTGTGATGGCTGATGCCCTAACGCATTCTTATAGTAGCTTTCTCTTCTTCCTTGTTTCTTTTCCCCTTGTTCCTCACTCCTGCTCCCTGGGACCACTTCCCAAATAAATTATTTGTGTGAAGCATTTGTCTCTAGGTCAGCTTTCAGGAGAACCCAAGCTAAGACAAATGATGAAAATACACAAAAATGCCCACCTTCGCGGAGCTTTCACTCCTATAGTAGAGACAGAAAGTAAGATAAATAAGCAAAGTACATAGCAGTTACATGGTGATAAATGCTACGAGGAAAAGCAGCACTGGGAAGGGAGACAGAGAATTAAGGAAGGAGTCTGCAGTTTGATCAAGGGTGGCCAGGGACGGTTTCACCAAAGGAGGGGACATTTGACCAGATACAAGTGACAGCCAGCCATGCTGACATCTGCAAGCAGAGCCCTTCAGGCAGAGGAGATGGCTGAGTGGCTGTTCCCTGAGATGTGGAAGACGGCTGCAGGGCAATCTTGGGGGGAATATCAGGAATCTGTATAGAATATTTTAGGGGTGGGGTATCTGTGACTATTAGACATCCAAATGAAAATGTTAAGTAGCCAGTGGATACATGAGTCCAAAGAAGAAAGGTCATTTGGGGAGTTCTTAAAACCACGAGGCTGAAGGAGGTCACCAAGGGAGAGAATAGACAGAAAAGACAGCTGAGGCCTCAGATGCTAAGAAACTGGGGAAGAGGGACCGGCAGCTGAGACTGAGAGGAGGCGGCCACAAAACTAAGAGGAAAACCCGACAAGGTTGCTGTCTTGGAAGATAAACGAGAAAGCATTTCAAGGGGGAGAGGGTGATCAGCTGGCCAAGGGCTGCCACAAGTCAAGGAGATAAGGTGAGATCACTGGATTAGCCACTGATATTGATAAGAGCAATTTGGGTGGCAGGGTGGGGACAAGAGTCTGATTGGGGAGGTCTGAGAGTGAATGAAAGGGGAGAGATCAGAGACAGCATGGACACTCAAAGTGGTTGCTGTGAAGCAAAGGAGAGAAATAGGGCGGTGGCTGGAGGGGTAGGAAGATCTAGAGAGGTTTGCTTGTTTCCTTGCTTGTTGGCATACACTTACCATATAATCTGGCTATTCCACTCCAAGATATTTAGCCAAGAGAAATGAAAATACAGTTGACTCTTGAACAACACAGGTTTGAACTGCCTGGGTCCACTTACAAGTTGTTGTTTTTTTTCAGTAAATACAGTCCACCCTTAGTATCCAAGGGTTTCGATTCTGCAGATTCAGCCAATTATGGATCAAAAACAATATTTTTGCATCCCCAACTGCAGATTCCCAGCTGTGGATTCCCAACCACAGATCAAAAAAACTCCTTTGGATCCTCAGTTGATTGAATCCAAAGATGTTAAGGGCTGCCTGTTGTTAAAGTTTTGGAGGAGTCAAAAATTCTTCTGGAATTTTTTTTTCTTTTTTCTTTTTTGTTACAGTTGACAGTCCATATTATTTTATATTAGTTTCAGGTGTACAGAATAGTGGTAAGACATTTATATAATTTATTAGGGATCCCAAGATTAGTCTAGTATACCCCTGGCACTCTATATAGTCATTGTATTCTGGGATTTTCAACTGCAGTGTGTGTGTGTGTGGGGGGGGGGGGATCCCTAACCCCTGTGTTGTTCAAGGTTCAACAGTATATGTCTATATAAAGGCACATACACGAATGTTCATAGCATCTTTATTTGCAATAACAATAACAAAAATAATACAAATGTCCATCAATAAGTGAATGAATAAACAAACCTGGTACATCCATACAATGAAATACTACTCAGAAATAAAAAGGAAAGAACTACTGATATATGCTACAAAGTGAATAAGTCTCAAAATACTTACGTTAAGTGAAAAAGGCCAAAGAGTACATACTGTATGAGTCCACTTATATAAAATTTTAGAAAATACAAAGTAATTTAAAAAGACAGAATGCAGACCCAAGGTTGCCTCGGAATGGGGAGGGCTATAATGAAGGAATAACTAAGGACAAAAGGAACATTTTTAAGGTGACGGCTATGTTCATTATCTTGATTGTGGTGACCGTTTCATTAATGATATACTTGTGACTTTAAATATGTGAAGTTTATGTTAGGTATGCCAGTTTATGGTAAGGAATAAATTTGGGAAATAATGTATTTGGAATTTTTACAAAAAGCCAGTCTCCCTTAATGCATTTTATTGTCTTTTTCTTATAATTATATAACAAGCAAGTCCAAAATCAAAACCCACAATCTCTACTTTCACGAATATTGTGCGTTGCACTGATATCGTCATTTTCTATGTGTGCCATGATGTGGGTCAGGATGATGTCATTGGCTTTTAAGCACAAAAGGGTGCACTATGAGGGGCGCACCAACCACATGCTCTGTTTTGCCTTCTGGAGAGATGGGTGGCTGAGGTTTGGACAGAAAGAAAATTAAGCTGGGGCTCGACCCTCTGAGGGCACCAACCCATGATCGCTGTCCACGTAAACAGCAGTGCAGGTGCCTGTGCAGGTGGCGATGGAAAGATGGAGGACAGGTGACAGAAGTGTCCAGGTTCCAGGGTAATGTGACTTGGGGTAAGTAGACTCAGTGCAGCTCACACTATGGCTTTGTCAACTACCAGCTATGTGCCGTGGGCAAGTTACTAGACTGCTCTGTGCCTCAGTTTCTCCATCACTAAAATAAAGAATTGCCACATACAATTATGAGGACTAAAGAAACTAACACCTGTAAGATGTTTAGACAAGTACAAGTTTAGACACCAAGTACGCTCACTGACATGTTTGCTTTTGTTGCATTCATCTACCCTTTTGAAAATCCCTCTCCTGCCTTATCCTACACATCAGACAACTGATGCTTGTATATATGACTGACCAAGCATCTGACCACTCAGCTCCTGGATGTGATAGGCACTTCGCTTAACACCCATAGATGAAGTTCTGCTTCAGGTCTGGGGCTCTTGCTGTTTTATTTCTAATGCCCTGGCTACTAAGAACCGCATAGAAAATCTGGAATCCAAGTCGGGAAAGGCTTAGGTGTACTGATCCGTGCAGGTCCTGCTGTCTCCAGCAGGGGGCAATCAGCACCCAGCTTTCCAGGGCATGGCGTGCTAGTCCGCCAGGGAACCATAAACTGCTTAGTTTAGGAGGGAGGGTGGCTCTGGTTCTAAAGCTGTGGGTGGATTTGTGGGCACTGCTCCTTCCCAGACCCCTGAATTTCCTAATTCCCATCTGCCCCACTTTCCAGAGGAGGAGCCTCATGCCATGGGTGGCTAGGCCTCAGATTCCCAGTCTGTAAAATAGGTATTGTCAATTTGGCCTCCTCCCTCAGGTCTCCCATAAGCGAATTCCCAGCAGGAAGGGCAGGCTCCAGGACCCGCCTGCAAGCACAGCTGGGAAAAGCCTTTCCTTAAGTGGCAACACCAAAGAATGGCTGAGGCTATTCCAAACTGGGAGCGGGCAGCCTGCCGATGCAGATCTCCCGGCTCTATATCCCAAACTGTCCTGAATCTTTGCCCCAGGTGGACCCCTTTGATCCTGCACCATCAAGGGGCTACCAGACCCATGCTTAGGCCTTCTTCACCCCGTCCTCACCCAAACAGCACAAATGAAAGACAAACAAACAAAATCAAGTCTTTATTGTTTGGTTAATAAACTGGCTTGGAGGGGCAAAGAGCGTGGGGAGCCACCCAGCTTTGATTAGTCAGAAACTCCTTTAACTGTACAAAATGAATGTTACAAAATCATATAAAAACCAGGGTCAGCGAAGCAGCAACCCCTGGGAGAGCTCAAGGCACCTGGAGGCAGAGAAATGGGCCCACCTGAGGCACTGGGGACCCAGGGGCTGCGCCCCTCCCCTCCTTCACCACCGGGCTCGCATGCTCTCCTCTCTCCCTGCTTACAAATCACTACAGAACTGCCCCCAGAGGGGCTTAACCACCAGAGGCCAAGGCACTGCCAGAAATGAGGCGGCCCTGAGCTGAGTGCTGAGCTCACAGTTCCTGGGAAGGGCCATTCTTGTTCCCCACACCCAGCAGCGTGGGCAGACACAGAACCCCAGCGCCCAGGCCTCAGGCTCTGCCCCGCAGGGAGGCAGTGGCCAAGGGAGGCCTGGGCCAGCCACCGGAGCAACACGGCCTGGACTTTGGTCAGTGCCGAGAGTGGGGAGAAGAGCCACCGCCTGTCCATCCCCACGGCCCGGTGCCATCCTGGCACGATCCTGCCGGACCTGCTGCCCCAGGCGGCCCTAGAGGGGGTAGCACATGCAGCATCCCGCGCCTGCCACTTCCACGCCGGCCTTGGCGCCAGGCCCCAGGAGCCCGTCGGTGACAGAGTACTCCGTGATGATGTCCTCCACCCGGGTGATGTACAGGAACGTCAGCAGCACCCCCAGGAACTGAGGAGAAGGGGCGGGGGGTGGGAGCCTGCTGAGGCTGTCAGCCCTCTCTGACAGCCCCATTCCCAGAAGCCCAGGCAGCCAGCACCAGCGCTCACGGCGCCCAGCCGGGGGCCCACCCTGTGGCCCTCCCTGTGCCCCATCAGCAGAGGCTTCTCCGTTCTGGGATCCCTGCCTCCACCCCAGCTATGTCACCCACCATCTGGGGGATCCTGGGCAAGTCACTTAGCCTTGCTGAGCCTCAGTTCTCTGTTCTGTAAAGCGGGCAT
The DNA here is from genome assembly GCA_004027555.1 of Craseonycteris thonglongyai. Lineage (NCBI taxonomy): Eukaryota > Metazoa > Chordata > Mammalia > Chiroptera > Craseonycteridae > Craseonycteris > Craseonycteris thonglongyai. The sequence continues at coordinate 69,617 of PVKE010003109.1, read as the reverse complement.
AATAGTGCCTGCCACACAGAACTGAAGGGGGCAGTGCCTGTGAAGCACTCGGAGGAGCTTTATAAGCAATGCTATGGCCATTCACCCTTTCCTGCAGCCCTCCCAGGGTGAGGCCAGATTGCTGGTACCAGAGCCTTCGTCACCCCGCCCCCGGACCTCCTCTGCACCCTGTAATCACCAGCCACACTTCATCTGAGCCCCCAGCCCCGCCCCCGCCCCCACCTCCAGCCCCCCTCCCGAGGGGGGCCCAGCCCACCTGGGGGAGCAGGATGCCCAGCAGGAGGCCCGCCATGATGGTATAGTTGTCCGTGAACCAGATGAGCACGGCGTTGGTGCAGCCCCGCACATAGATGACGTTCTGCGCGCTCAGACGCTGCAGGGGGAAGAGCCTGGCTGAGCCCGGCGCCTGGCAGAGCCTGGCCCAGCTCTGCCAGCATCCCAGGTCCCTCCTCAGCCTCTCGGGACCTCAGTTTCTCACATGCAACGTGAGAAGGTGGTTCTAGACCTCTGGGTTTCAATGGGCAGTAGTGTTCCCTAGAGGAGCACTGGGAACACTGTGGTGGCACGTCTAGTTGTCACTGTGACTGAGACGTCAGAGCCAAGGGCAGTCCTACTTCCTACACAACTTACCTGCCTGCCTCTCCGATGTCCTCCAGGAATTCATGTGGGTGAAAACCCATCCATCGTTATCTAAAAGCCTAACTCCAGGCACATGCATATAAAAATCAAAGTGTTTTCTATGTGGTTTTACTACTATGTAAATTAAGAAATTAATACTTTATTTGGTTCAGAATTTTATCAAGAATTGGTCACCACTTTTAAAAACCATGTCAACTGCAAAAATAAGGTCCATGGTATGCAAGTGACAACATAACACCCCCAAGGGTGCAGCAGCCCACATGGTGCAAATCCCTGGCTACTGCATGGTATCTTCTGCTGCTCTGTCTAGCTACCTGAGCATTTCCATGTTGAAATAGGTTCTGTGCTTGCAAACTGTTTTATTTCTCTTTCCATCTCAGATCATTATGTCACATTATCTGTGCATTTCATTTCAGGATAACAAATAAGGTTTTGCCAGGTGTTTACTGTAAACTGGCCATTGGGTCGGACGGCTTGAGAACCACTGCGGGTCAGAATCACCTGCTGGACCCACCCCAGGAATGTGCATTTCTAACAAATCCAGGAGCGGTGCTGTTGCTGCTGGTCTGGGACCTTACCTGGATCCACCACTCAAGTCATCGTCGTTTTAGCTCCCTTCTCAGCACCCCCACCCCAGCTTCTCTCCTAGGCCTGGGCAGCTGCCCAGGAAGCTGGCCCCGGGGGGATCCCCCGGAAGGCTCTCTGTCCTGCAGGGACTCCTGGGTCCCAGGTTAAGGCAGCCAGTGTGCACAAAGAAAGGCTGGTGCTGGGCATGCTAGGCACAAGGGCATACCTCACAGACAAGTCCACAGCAGATGCTCCGCAAACCCTGGCAGCCAACCTCTCCCAGCCGGGGGGCGTCTTGGCTCCCTCTGTCCTCTGTTTCTAGCTAGGGGTGGGAAACCCTGGCAGTCCCTGGGTCCTGTTCCTCGCCAGGGATGTTGGGAAATCTCAGCAGCCAGGAGCCCCACCCCTAGGGACCCTTCCAATCACCCTGGGGAGGGGACAGGAAGAGCAACCTTTCTGGAAGAAAGAGATTTCAAAGACATTACCTCCTTGTCAATAGTTCTGTAGCCACACATGGTGTTGACAACTTCTGTCTGAAACAGAAACATTTATTAGCTAACACATGGTGCTTACCATCAAAGACACTAGTAATTCTTCCTGTTTTATGAATAAAAGGACTAAGGCACAGACTTAAAAGTGTCCAGTATGGATAGAACTGAGCTTCCCACCCAGGTGGTTCAGTTTTGTTTAAGATTTATTTTTTATTATTATTTTTTTATTATTATTATTTTTCTGTGTGTGTGTGTGTGTGTGTGTGAGAAAGTGAGAGAGAGAGAAAGAAAGAAGGGGGAGGGCCCAGAGCAGTCTCCATGGTTGTACATCATTAGTTGTAACATCGTTTCATTCCACACAGGTGGATGTGGGGCCACACGGGCAGGAAGCAAACTGGGGGCCTCCTGCCTGGGAGGTGAGAACCTTCACCACCAAGTTCAACACAGGTGCTTGCTCGGGCCGGGTGCAGACTTGATTCCCTGACCTCGAGGTTGCAAGGCAAGTGCTCAAGCTGTTGAGCTATGCCATCATCCCCCCAGGTGGTCTGGTGTAAGTCTACATTCCACACACACCCCAACCCAAGAAATGCCCAGGGAGGAACCAGGACTGCTAGTCCCTGGCCCTTGGGCAGGGATCACTCTGCCACCAGAGGCGGCCTAGGGACCGAGAAAAGCGTGCTGCCCCAGCTCCCCGGGGGCAGCCTCGCCAGAGGCACGGCTCTGCTGGCACGATGCTGCCCTGTCTCAGATGTCCAGCCAGGCTGTTCCTGCTCCACGGGCTCTCCTGAAGGACAACCTCAGACCACAGCCAGGCCCCTGGCTAACAGGGGTGACCCAAGGGCAAGGCCAGAACCTCAAACCTGCCCTTACAGAACCCACCAGTGAAAGTGCCACCTGAGTTCCTTCCTCGGAAGAGTGCTGCTCTCAGCAACACTCTGCTGCTGCTAAATCTAGGCACAGGGACAGCTGTGGTCAGCCCGAGACCCCATCGGATCCCTCCCTGGCAGGCACAGGTCACGGGACTGGCCAGGGCACTTCCCACCATGCCTGCAGCCCTGCACGGTCTTCCTCTACATGCTGAGAGAAAGCTAGATGCCCAGGCCTGCCCCTCCACATCCAGGTGAAAGCTGTTGTGGGGTCAGGGTGCCACAGGGGATGCGGGAGGGCAGCAGAGTGGCCTGTAGCATCGTGCTGTCTTGTCCAGATCCTGCTCTGTCCCTTATGAGCGCTGTGACCAGCGCTAGGTGTGCTGTGGAGGAACTGGCACAGGGAGGTACTTGGTAAGTATCTGTGGAACACACGCATGCATGCATAGGCTCCTGACACTCTCCCGGAGCAATGATCCGTGGACCCACCTCACAGGGCTGCTTTGAACATAAAGTGAGCTAGACACATGAAGTGCTTATTCCAGGGCCGAGCACCCAGAGAGCATGGGGGACGCTGGCTGGAGTGACTTTGTTCACAATCCCAGCTTCTGGAAAGGCAAGGAGGGGTTACTCTCCTGCCAAAAGAGCAGGTTGCACCTCAGATGTCATCCCGATCAGCCTAAATGTCAGGGCCTGGTGTGTGGGCAAAATAACCTCCCTCAGTCTCAACTGCCCCCAGTACCCTCAGACCCAACATCACCAGCATCCACAGCATTCTCAGCATTTCTGGCATTTCTGGTCCCTCCAGGCCATGAACATGACCCCCATGGAGAGGGTCAGGCTGGGAGAAGGTGCACAAAGGCATGATGGGAGTGGGTGCTTCCTACCTCATTTGTTCGCAAACTCCGTCGGCCACTGAATAAATATCAATCAAACATCTATTACGTGCCAATCATTATTCTAGGTATTTGAAATACAGAACAAAACAAAGTCTTTGCCTCCATGGAACTTATAGTCTAGAAAGGGAGGCAGGCAATGAACATAATAAAGAAGCAAACTAATGGTATATAAGAAGGGGACAAGAGTAACTTCACTCTTCATGGTGGTTGCAGCCCTGGAGGTGGGACCAGAGCCCCTACCCTCAGAAAGCAGGTAAGCAACTGGCCAAGGCCTCCCCTGCCCTTCCCTGGGCCACAGGGGGACTTGCCTCCCCATGCCTGGAGGTAAGATGCATCCGTCGTCTTTCCAAAGCTACAGCCTGCCTGGGTTTGAGCACTGACTCGTTGTTCTGCAGAAGCTCTGCTTGGGGTTCACAGGCCCCCAGACCGGCTGTGCGGTGGCCTCTTCCATCGGCACAGGGCCGCAGGGCAGGACCTCAGAGAGGGGACTCCTGAGCAGCCAAAAGATCAACACAGCCACATTTGCGAGGGTTAGGACGTGTGCCTCCTTTCTCCCCGGCCCAGGACTGACGTGATGGGTATCAGCACTGCGCAGTTAATGGGAAGAGAGACGGGACTTCAGGGACAGCCCCCAAGGGGCAGCAAAGATTAAGGAAGGGGACAGTGATACGAATTAGACACAAGAGCTCCACAGGCCCAGCAGTCTAAGGGCATCTAATGTAGAAGCAAGCTGCCCTTTACACCAACAGGTCTTGGTGAAGCTCTATTGCCCCGAATCCTTTGTCGAGAACCAGGCGAGCTGATGGTAAAGTTCCTGTCTGAAGGTTAGCAGGCTTGAGACCCAGGAAAGGCCGATGTCTGAAGGCAGTTGGGTGTGAACAGTTCTCCCTTACTCAGGGGAGGGAATTACCCCACCCCAATCCTCCATAGGAAGCCTGACATGAGACATTTCTTTTAAAGCCAAGAGCTAGAGGAAAAAAGGACTTTCCCTGAAGAACTGGGATGTTTCCTTCCTTTGAAAAGTAACAGACTATATCTCCTTTCCCTCTGGCTGCCAGAAAGCTCTAAGCCACTAAACACGAGGCTCATTTCCACTGAGCCCTTTAGGCCTACAGAATGGTATCTTACCTTTTTCTCCATCATCTGGCCCTCCTATTTTAAATATATTTTTTATGATCCTAATTTTATTTTTCATTTTAGTCTTTTATTCGATGTATTTCCCATATGCTCATTCAGATCGTTGGCTAAATGAGATGGTGTGAAATGAATAGGTTCATACACAAATGGAACAGATCTTACTGAGGAAGGGAACACCTGCTTTACATTTAGAGAAAGTTATCCAGGTGTGGGAAACACTGGAGAACAAGACAGCTCTGTCTTGCAGGACCAGAGGTGACCCAGCCCAGTGACACTGCATCGCCTCCTCTGTTCCCATCCAGATGCCAGCTTTCAAATCCTCTGCAGGGGGCATCCATGTTTGTACTCCCACCCTGGACTTCTCCCCCATACTCCAGGCCCCCGTATCTAACGGCTGCCACATCAGCCCCTCAAACTCCATATGTCCAGGCTGAGCTGCTGATGCCCCCCACTGTGTCCCTGCTGTCCCTCCTCACAAGCAGTGGTCGCCCCACCTTTCTGGTGCAGGCCAAACTCTGGGAGTCCTCCTCGATTTCCTCTTTCGCCTCCTTCCCAAACTGGTACGTCAGCCAATCCTGTTGGCTTACTTGCACCGCAGCTAGAATCTGACCACATTTTGCCACCTCCATGACTGTCACTTGGCTCTAGGCCTTTGTCTTCTGCTGCCTGATGTGGCAGGGACCATGAGAAGCTGCCCAGAACCCCGCAGCTGCTGCCGGCAGGAGCCCTTAGGGGTCAGCCCCCCATGGTGATTGTCACGTATGGTTAATTTTATGTGTCAACTTGACCCAGCTTTGGGGGTCCCCAGATATTTAGCTAAACGTTACCCTGGGTGTCTCTGTGAGGGTGTTTCTCCAGGATATTAACAGTTAAATCCATAGATGAGGAAAGCAGACTGCGCTCCCTCGCGTGAGTGGGCCTCATCCCATGAGTCAAAGGCCTGAATAGAACAAAAAGGCCACCCTTCCCCTGAGTGACCTTCCTGACATACTGTGTCCACGCCTGCACTGAAACATCAGCTCTTCTTGATTGCCAGCCTGCCCGTCTTTGGCAGGTACCACGCCATGAGCTCTTCTGGATCTCTGGGATCTGCAGCTTGCTGACCCCCTGCAGTTCCTGGGACATGCCTGCCTCCATAATCCTGTGAGCCAATTGCTTATAAGAAGTTTCTGTACACACACACCCCTCCCGATTCTGCGTCGATGCTGAACAGTCAGCACGTCCCTCCCCAGTGGGGCACTACTCATGCAATGCCCGGTCAGTGTGGGGTCTGAAGAGCTGGCCTCAGGGCCCCAGTGTGGGGCAACTCTGGGGGATCATCCCCGTAGATTCAGCCGCATCATTGCTCAGCTTCTGCTCCCTTACAGGCGTCTATCCCGAGCGCATCTCCTACTAAGCCTACTGCTCACTAATCCGCACTCAGAGCCTGCTTCCCAGACGGCCTGTCCTGGGACACCTGGACTGCTGCACTAGCCCCCAGCCAGACCCCCTGCGTCCACCTCTGCTCCCACAGCAACCAAGGCGATCCTGGTCAAGCCTAAGTCACATCGGTCACTCTGCCACGGACACCCCGCAACTCCCTGCCACTCAAGGGAGTTCCAAAGTCCTGCCATGGCCTTCAGGGCACCCATAACTTCTCTGACTTTACCTGCTATTATCCTACCCCTCTACTCCATTCACGCTGCTCCAGCCACACTGGTTCTGTGCTGCTTCCCCAGCACACCAAGGCAACTTCCCACCTCAGGGCCTTTGCACATGCTGTTCTTTCTGCCAGAAATGCCCCTCCCCCAGATATGCATGGCTTACTCTCTCACTTCAGGATTTTACTAAGAACCCATCTCAGTGTCTGGACTTGCAATCTTCCACGCTCCTATTTTACTTTTATCCTTAGCATTGATCACCTAACATAATGTCCCTTTTACTTGTTTATTTTGTCAGTTTACCCCCATTAAAACAATAGCTCCATGAAGGCAGAGAGTTCTCTGTGAGTTCGCTGTACCCCTTGAACCACATCTAACACACAGTAGGTCCTCAGTAAATACTGTTGAATGAATACAAGTCAGGTTTTCACATCTCTACTTGGAGATGCTGGTGCCACTGCCCTGGATGACAAAGTTCGGGATCATCCCCCACCCCACCCCTACCCCGCCCCCTGCCTCTCTGAACATCCTGGGCTCCTCCCCAGCACTCCCCCTGCCCAGAGAGCTACCCTAAAACGGCAGCTGAAATTTCCAAACAAACCTCTCCTCCTGACCCGGCCTTTTTAGGGCTAGAGCACGTGGCACTGGCTCTCTGACTCATGGGCAGGGTCCCCACCCCCACCAGCAGCTGCTCAGTTTACAGAATCCTGCAGTGGGCACAGAATGGGAGAGATGTCAGAAGAGAAACTTTCCATGACTGTTTGGAGCATGAATAATTGCAGAGCTCTCAGCCTCATCCCAGTCCAGAAACCAGGCAGTTTGGGGACGCATGAGTCAAACACAGAGGCCTCTCATCCGTAAGTGGTGAGTGCACAGGCTAACGGCGTGACAGAGCTGACAGGACCTCGGGGGGGTGGGGGGAGGCGGAGGCTGGCATTTGCATCATCAGACCCCCAGCCACGCGCCTTGTTACTGACGATCACCAGGCCCTCAAGCCCAAGGTCCGCCGGAGAGGCCGCAAGCGCAGGCCTGCTCTGGGCCCCCAGCAAAGGCTGCAGCGCCAGCTGCCCCTACTGAGCCCCCTGGCCAGGAATCCTCTCCAGTCCTCACCTGTCCTGTCCCGGGGTCCAGAGCATAGCTCTGATGATGGCTGCTTGCATTTCATCCCAGCCCTCTGAACCCTGGGCAAGGCACTGGACCTTCTGGCACCTGTTTCCTTAGCTGTACAGGGGGTCAAATAATAGTACCGACCTCACAGGGTTGCCAAGAGGACTAAATGAGTTACTACAACCTGGAACAGGCCGGCACATGGTGAGTGCTCCATAGATATTAACTCCCACTCCTAATAAAGAGAAGGTCCCCCACCCCTACCCCTGGGTTGACCCCTTCCAGTAGCCCAGAAGGCCTTAACAGCCACCACCTGCTGCCCACCCACCCCACCCCTGTCCTGAAAGACAAGAAAGGTGCTTGACCAGCCAGGGTGGCCCCGGGAGTGTGAGTACCGTGTTTCTGATGCAGCAGGTGTAGGGCACCCCACAGGCCAGGGGTCCGGGCGCGTTGCAGTCGTGATACTGGTTTTTGCTCCAATCTTGATAGTCCTCCCCACCGCAGCACTTAAACTGAGAGAGGAAGCAAGCAGGGAAGGCAGCTTCCATCACTGCCCTGGCCCCGGGCAGGTAGCCGGAGGGGGCCCTGGCAGGAGGCAGGGAAATGGTTGATGTGGCTCATCCTGGTGGGGCCGCATGCTGTCAGAGCGGGGCTCCCCACAAGCAGCATGGCTGCCCAGGAGGTCGTGAGCACCCTGCCCCTGGAGAGCATGCAAGCAAGGCTGGGAAGCCTCTTGGGGGACTGTCAGGGTGGTGACCTGACAGTGGAAGGCAAAGTCCTTCCTTGACAAGTGGATGTCATCTTTCTGCCCCCACTGCATGTGCGGAAGCTGGTCTTTAAGGTCCCAGAGACTAGGGTGCTATGGAAGCCCCCACAGCCCAGGGGCTCCTGCACCACCACCCAGACCTGCTCGTCAACAGCCCCAGTGCTGCTGCCCTGCTCTTAGCAAATGGGCACACCCCCCTCCTTTCCTGCCCTGGGCTAAGGACAGAGAGATGTCATTTTCCCCTTAGCTTAGCACCTCCAGGCATCTCCCCTTACAGTGCTGCCAATGCCTGGGGAGAGCAGTACTCTACTGGGGTGTGGTATGTGCCAGGCACTGGTCTGGGCACTGGAGAGACAGGTGAGCAAAGCAACATGGCCCCTGCCCACACGGGTCATGTTCCAGTGGAGGCAAACAGGCGCAAGTACATGAAAAGGTCAGGGGGTAGTGCTGTGTCCACGGGGAAAAGAGAGGGGAGAGGTAGCTTGAGGTAGGAGGTTAGGAAAGGCCGCTGAGGAGACAACACCTAATGTGAAACACAAATGACGGGCTAAGTCAACATGTACAAAGGCCCCGTGCAGAAATGAACAACCTGCATTTCAGCAGCAGGCGTGGAGGCCAGCGTGTCTACAGCAGAATGAGGAGGGCAGAGGAAATGGCACAGACCAGACTGTGCAAAGCCTTGTCACCCAGAACAGTAGGGAGCTGGAGTCATGCTCTGAGGGAAGGGAAGTCACTGGAGCGTTTACCCAGGGGAACAATATGGGTGGAAGCCCTGGGAGAAATACAAACCACTGTCCTCACAGCACCCCTGAGGCTATCAGGTTTTAGGACCCGGAAGTGACTGTCTGTGGGGCAGTGCAAAGGGCATCTGCCATGCAATCAGACCAGAGTCTAAATCTTCGCATTACCACCTGAGCTGTGTGACTTTGGGCCAGCTGATCAGCCTCTCTGAGCCTCAGATCCTCATCTGGAAAGCAGGAAGACGAATGCCAGCTCTACACAGCTGAGCTGAGGATCAGAGAGGCCATGCAGGATGTGCCCAGCACAGGGCCTGGCACCAAGTTTGAGGCACCCCCCCCACCCCACCCCCCAGGGAGAAATGAAACCCGCAAGCCAGCTGAGGGCTGATTCCCATCAAAACATGTCGCTCCACCCAATGGCCACAGCTGGCAGGCACATCCCTGACCAAGAAGGGCCTCCCAGAAGCTGCACCTGTTGTGATGACAGCAAAGGCCTGAGCCAAGGGAGTGGCCACTGGGGGTGGCCCCGGGTGGCCCTGTGTGTGGTGAAATATCGGTCCCCACTGAGGGCTAGCTAGCATGGGGGCCAGGCCAGATGAAGCCCCTCAGGGTCACGTCCTGGAAGTGATGCCAGGGCTAAGTGGGCCCACAGCCCTCAGGCTCTGCTTGTCCTCACCCAGGGGGACGTGAGGATGACGTCACCGCAGCTGACACTTACTGAGGCCTCACCACAGGCCTGGTACTGCTCTGAGCACTCTGAACTAAGTCACTGCGATCTCATAACGCTCAGAGGACCGGTACTATCCACCGCGATGCAGGTGAGAAACCTGAGGCTCAGGACTAAACGAGATTAATGTGCAGAAGCCTCCGAGGGCCGTGGCTGGCCCTGCAGCTGCTATCATTGCACTAACAGACTTAGGTGGACCTTGCGGGAGAGACAGTGTCTCAAAATGACATCATCACATTCAATTAAGGGCCAGGGAAGAAAAGGAGACTTGTTCCATTCCCCAATGCCAGGGGAAATGGAGTCAGGGATGAGCTCTCTCCCCATGGGGGTCTGCCCTTGACTTGGCAGGGAGTGAGCTCCCCACCACTGAAGGGACTTAGCAGAAGGGACTTTTGAACTGGGTGGCTTAGTGGTCACTCCCATCTCAAGGAAGGGGGATCTTTGCCTATTGAGAGGAGCACCCGGGGGCTCTGGAAGGTGACATTGTTCCCCTTATTTGTCTTATTTTATTATTTTACTTTAGCTTTTATTTATTTATTTTTTTAATTTTATTTTATTTTTAAAGATTTATTTTTATTGTTTTTTGACAGAGAGAGACACAGAGAGAAACAGAGAGAAGGGGGAGGGCCCAGAGCAATCTCCATAGTTGACAGAATTAGTTTTCCATATAGAGGGTGTCCCAAAATTCACACAAGATTTAAATTTTGCATCATTTGTGCGGTAAAGTGTTGCCAATGAAAAAAAAGACAGCGTGACAGCTGACAGTTCAGGGTTATTAAAAATGGAGTGCTACACAAAAGAACAATGCCTTTTCATTGTTGAGCAATGAAGATTTACAGTTTTTAATTATAAACCTGTGTTTTCTATCAAAATTACTTCTTGCGTGAATTTTGGGACACCCTTTAGTTTCACTCCACAGGTGGGCGCAGGGCTGTGCAGGGCAGGAACTGGGCTGGGAACCTCACACATAGGCCCCAGCAAAAACTGAACTGGGGGCACACCCCAGCTCAGCATATGGGTCTGCATGGGCCGGGGCCAGGATTCGATCCTCGGTCTCCAGGGCTGCAAAGCGAGCGCTTAACCCACTGAGCCATCCCAGTTTCCCTATTTTATTTTATTTTATTTTATTATTTTATTTATTTATTTAGTTAGTTAGTTATTTCGTTATTTATTTATTGATTTTATTTTGAGGAGGAGGAAGGGAGGGTCCATGTAACTGGAGAGGGACAGGTAGGGCAAGAACATTCTGGGCCAGGCATGTGGGCAGAGGACTGGCTGGGAGGTCAGGCCCCACGCTTGGTGGCCATGCACAGCCCACCCTTGCATCCCACCACGGCCAGCGCCTGCTTTGGGAATGGATAAGCCATGGCACCCCTCACCCTCACCCTCTTGGGCAGGGTTCCGAGTGGTGGACAAAGAGCATGGGAGGCATGTCTCTGACCCAAAGAAAGCTTGACTCACCTTCTTCTGAACAAAGTCCATGATGTTTTTGAAGTCCAGATCATCATAGTAGTTCTTGATTCCTCTTCGAATGTTATCATTCAGAAAGTCGATGGTCTATTTAGACAGAGAAATTATAAAAGAAAAGGACCACATGCACACCCAGAGTCCAACTCAAGATTTCCCAGAAGTCCTGATTGGAAAAGTGTCCCTGTGCCCAGGTAGCCTCCCCCCAGCCCCCACGCAGCGGCCCCAGGTAGTTCCCTGCCCCTGCCCCGAACGCATGCGGCAGCCCCAGGAAGCTACACCCCCTCACCCCCACCCACACGCTGCAGCCCCAGGGAGCCCCGCCCCCGCCTGCAGGCCCCAGCGGCTCCCGCATCCCAGCCTGAACACCCATGACCTCGCTGCCCACACACCCTCTCCCTGCCCCCAGTGTCCACCTAATGTCTGAATCCCTCTGCCATGTCCATGCAGGGGCAATTCTCCCCCTTTTCCTTTACAGATCAGATGGCTCAGGCCCCTCACCTGCTTGGGGAGGTGGGGGAGCAGGCAGGGAGGTACAAGGGGACACAGATCCAAACAGCCATGCCAGCTAGGCTGCCCCAGTTCCTGGCCTGGTGTTCTCTCTGCCACCTGCAGACAGGCCTGAGCTGAACCTTCCCTTTGCCCTCTAGGCCTCCCTCTGCGCCTCTCTGCTATCCAACCTCTTGTGTTACAAATTAGGAAACTGAGGCCAGATGGGGGCCTGACTCTCCCCAAGTCACAGAGCAGGTGGGTCGGGGGCCCAGCCAGGGCAGGGAATCCGGGCTTTCTTCTGACTCCCCGCACGGCCTCATTGCTGCACTGCTCCGGCCCAGACGAACCAGCCTGGACAATCCCTACTGGGAAGCCCTGGCACACTGCCCTCCCAGTCACGCTGGGCCTTCTGGGTCAACAGCCTCACTGTTGTGCTGAGATCCGGGAGCACAAAAGGCCCCACAGCGGGAAGGGGTGTAGGCGGGAATGTGGGCAGCCCAGCCCCAGGCTCACGGAGACAATCGGTGCTTTCAGCGCAGGGAGGCCTGCATATCATCAGAGATGGCGCTGGCACAAAGAGGGCATTCTCAGCTCTGGGGCCAGACCATCCCTGGGGAGGTGCCCGTGGGTACGGTGGGACAGCAGGGCCCGGGTTCCAGGCCTTTCCTGCCACTGCAGGCCCTGTCACAGCTACTTGCCCATTCTGGGCCTGTTTCCCACTTGTGAACTGAGCCTGAAGGCCTATCTTTAAGACGCCTTCCAGCTCTGAGGATCAAAGACTAGGCTGAGTGGAGCTGTCAAGCCTCATGGTCAAGAACAGTCCATAGAGTCATCCAGGCCTCAGGCACTTCATTTCACATTCGAGTGTCCATTCCCTTACCTGCAAAATGGGGAGGGCAAGCCTCCGCCTCATCCAGCTTTGAGGTTTAAATAAAGCTACAAAAAGGCTCAGCAGGATCACATAGTAGGTCCTGGTCTTATTATTTTAGATCTCTTGCTCTTTCCAGGAGACATAGGTCCTATGGTCGCACTTCATACCCATCATGTATGTCATCAGCGGAAAATGGCTAATCCCAAGGGAAGCCAAGGCCCCAAGTCTAGTCCAAAAGACCCCCTGCAATGGTGGCAGCCTCCGGAGCAAGAGCCCGCCCCTGGCCTAGGACCCCTCACAAATGCCCTGCAGCCCAGAGAGGCAATACGGCTTGTCCAAGGTCACCCTGCTGGTCACTGGTGGAGAGATACTGGAATCTAGGTGTCACACTCAGCCTGACACACTTTAAGAAGCCAAGAGGGGAAGCTGGGATGGCTCAGCGGGTTAAGCGCTTGCTTTGCAGCCCTGGAGCCTGAGGATCGAGTCCCAGCCCAGGCCCATGTGGACCCATATGCTGAACTGGGGTGTGCCCCCAGGTCAGCTCTTGCCGGGGCCTATGCGGGAGGCTCCCGGCCCAGTTCCTGCCCTGCGCAGCCCTGCGCCCACCTGTGGAGTGAAACTATATGGAAAACTAATGCTGTCAACTATGCAGACTGCTCTGGGCCCTGCCCCTTCTCTCTGTCTCTGTCTGTCTGTCTCTCTGTCAAAAAAACAATAAAAATAAATTGAAAAAAAAAGAAGCCAAGATCAGAGCCCAAGGTCCAGTTTGGGGCCATCTCTCCAACCCCTCTGCAGGGTCAGGCAGAGGCACAACGGGCACATTGGCCAGGTCCTTCCAGACACACTGCTCAAAGCCAAGGCAATGAAGGAGCCTGGCTCAGGGAAACCTGGCCAGGAAAGCTTCTGCTGAGGATAAACAGCTGCTCTGGAGCAGACCTGGGAGCTGAGGGAGTCTGGGGGCAACCGCAGGCAGCCTGGGCCAGGCTCCGCCCACGGGACGGCCTCTGCGCTCCCCAGCCCTCCGCTGCACGGGTCTGGAGCAGGATTCGGGGGCAAGGACTGCTCGCTGGCCATGCAGCCTGGGCAGAGCAGGGACCTGCCTGGCCTCAGCCTCACCCTTCCCAGAGGCCCCCAGTTCACGAAACCTTTCCAACCCTGGTGCCTGCCCCTCTGGGTGATGAAGGGATGGGCCATCCAGCTCGGGCGTGGTTGGGGAGTCTACGAAACAGGACACCAGGGTGGGTCAGTCTACCACCAGGGAAGAGCAGCGAATGAGCTCATGGCATTGAATGGCAGGTCAGGAGCAAGGTCATGTTTAAGGCCACATGCATGGGGGAGCATGTCAACTGGTTTGCTTTCACTCTCGAGGCACTGCGGACACAGCCCTGGTCCACCATGTCCCTCTGTACCTACCCCAGCCCACTGGCCACCCCCCATCATGCTATTTGGACATCCCCCAGAGCCAGAGCTGGGAGTGGGGAGGCTGAGGGCAGGAGGCCAGGGCAGGGCCAGCAGTGGGCATGCCCAGTGGTCCAGTGGGGAGGGAGCAGCCCTGGGCTCTCTCCCCACATGATCTCAGTCTCAGCACTTTCCAAAGCTGCAAGAACAGATGGTCCCAGGATCCATGGGTAGCAGCTGCCCCCAGTTCCCATCAGGGACATCTTTGGGTCACGCTGCTCTTGGGTGTGTGCTCTGCCTCTGGCATCATGTGTGTGTGCATGCATGTGTGTGTGTGTGTGTGTGTGTGTGTGTGTGTGTACCAGAGTCATGTAGGACACTGAGGTGGTCCCTAAGCTGTGCTGAAGGTGGTGGGGGGATGGGTGAGAAACTCCATCGAGGCAGGCAAGCTGTGCAATTCGTTAATGACTAAAATGCTTTGCTGTGTCCTGCTACGTTCTGAGGGACTGGGGGAGAGGCTGAGAGGATGAGCCCTGTGGAGCGTGCAGCAGGGGGCAGAGAACTCTGGCTTCTCCACTGCTCCCAGAGGCCAAGCATGCCCAGTGCCACCCCCACCCTGCTCTAAACCGGGTCCCTCCAGCAGGGGCAGCTCCAGCAAGGACTAGAAAACCACCTTTCAGGAATGGCTGGCAGGGCCTCAGAGGCCCCGTGGCCTTGGGCTAAATTAAGCAAGGAGTAAGCAAACATCAAAGGCCACAGGATTTTCAAAGCATGTTGTTTTAAGCCACCAGGTTTGAGCTACAAAGAACAGTGCTATCTAGTTCTTTCTTTTAAATCTAGTTTTAAAGCTGTCTGAGGCCTTCTCTGAGAGTGTGTTTAAATGAATGGGGGAGCTCATGGGGTGGGGGCATGTGGCAGCAGCTTCCCCAGGTTGGGAGGCAGGAGGAGCAGGGAGAGGGGAGGAGGGGAAGGAACGGCAGCTGGAATCTCCCCCCAGGCCTCTGGAATGAGGATGTCCTGCTTGGCTTCCGGGTTGCCTATAGGCTGCCAGCTTCTGCTGCTTCCACATCAGCTTCTGAGGCCCAAGGCTGGGCAGCCCAGCTACCAGCGCCAGCCCGGTTCTCACAACACTGAGCCGGCATCGCCTAACACTGAGCTAGCCTCTCTAGGTATGCCCCAGAACCCCTAGACGTGCGGACTCATCCTGTTGACCTCAGACCCCGGTCTCTGCGCCAACCCTGAGATGGTCCAATCTGACAGCAAAAGGCCACAGAGAACCCTTCAGGGAGCCGGAGGAGAAGACAAGAGAAATCCGCAAGGTTCCTTGGAGTACTGGCCAGACCCTTCCCCATACCTGGCTGAGGTCACAGGTTTAAACTCTGTGGTAGAGGAGGTTACACTTCAGCTTCCCAGGTATTTGGGGTTCCAGCTCTTACTCCCACACAGTTGGCCACAGTGGGGCGCCCAGCTGTGGAAGTCTCACAAGATCAGGGCAGGTCTTTCTCTGCTTTGCTCTGGGTGATACATGAGGGCTGCCTGGAAAGTACTCAGCCATGTAACCATTCTTATTATATTGACAATGGCTGGATACTTTCCAGACAGCCCTCGTATATGTCCAGGTGCTCAGCCAAGCGGGTCATGGTACTGTCTCCCTTCTCCCTCCACTGACCTCAAGGTCATGCCCAGAAACAGCTGATGCTGGTGCCATGATAAAGTAAACTGGCTGGTTGCTGCCCACCGTTTCCCTGGCCTGGCACTGAGTGTGACCACGGTGCCCTCTGAGCAAGGCCAGGAAAGAGGCCACTCCTCCCCACCCCAGTGGTAGAGGGAAGGCAGAGGAATGTTGGCCTCGGATGGGGGTACAGATGCACCAGTTACAGCCCAGTGACCTCTGAGTGTCCCTGTTCAGCTGTGCCTGACTGGGAATACACAGGTAGAAGCTGCCTTCCTCCAACACTCCTGACACCCTCAAGAGAGGCTCCGGAACAAGCTGGGGTAACGGTAGGCCAAGAGGGGTGAGACCCAGACAGATCATGGAGATCATTCAGGTTCTCCTCTCACTGGCTGGGGTCAGGACAGTGCTCTTCTGCTTCTAATGCCCAGGCCCTCGGGGCCACCTACTCCTCCATGCACGGCCACTGGACCTTAGGAAAGCAGAGAGGCCTTGAGTCTAGCCATCACGTCACCTCTGACAGCAAAAACCTTGTCCAGGGCCAGGGGTTGATGGACAGCTTCTGCCTTATACCTAGAAATCTGTTTATCTTTCGCAGCCTGGCTGTGGCCATGGGCAGTACAGCTTCCTCAGGAGAACCGAGGGTGAAGTCATTAGCCTGATGATTTGTCCTCATTTGTCACCACAAATGGATTCTTAGAGTTAACAGGTAGCAGTTCTAAGAGGGAAGTTTATACGAGTAATAATAAACATCTACATTAAGAAAAGAGATCTCAAATAAACTTTACACCTCAAGGACTGAACTTGTTATGTGGCTCAGAGTAATCTGTCTTCTCTCGGTGAGGAAAACACGGAATTAAAAACTCACCTCCTCCCAGCAGCTGGCCTTGATAGCTCCTCACCTTTTTCTCCCCCATACACTGCCCCTTCTTGTCACCAACAGCCAGCCTGCTCCTTCCCTAGCTTTACCATTGGACCCCCTCTTGGCTTACAAAATCTCATTGCACTAGAGTTGGAAAGAACATTATTTTTCCTTATATGGTATTTCACCCTGAATTATAGAAAGAAAATTTGGAAGCTAGGGCAGAAGTATAAAGGAGAAAATAAAATCCACTCTAGTCCAATCCCTTAGAGGAAATAAGAGTTAATGTGTTAATATTTCTATTTCCTTTCAGAGTTTTCCAAGCTTATTTTTCTTATGGTGGAAATCTTACTGAATTTATAGTTTTGAACTCATTTTTTAGGTATTTTTTGAATGATGTATCACAGGCATATGACAAATAGCCTGGCCCACTGTGAACCCCTAAACAGCCGAGACCCTGGGCTATGCACTGAGACCCTGCCCTGACAGGACCCCATCAGGGGACACCCTATCCAAGCAGAAGGAACATACTTCACCCCATTGTGCTGTCAGGGTTTGGGGATAATTGGAAACTCTCACCCTTGACCTCAGGCCCACAGCATCCTTAACTCTGAGGACTAAAGGGTCCCTGGAGGTTTAATATTGGCTCAGCTCCTTCTCTGGAAAAAGGAGTAGTGTCACAGGCCCTGTTGACCTACAGGCACTGGACAATGACAAATAAGCACGTCTTTGTGAAAGCACACTGGAAACCAGACTGCTGTTCACGTAGGGAATGGCTTATCAACACCGTTGATTCTGCTGACCGTGACCAGGACCTGGGCCGCAACCAGGAAAGCACTGACCCATAACCTGCGGAAAGCCACGGGCCAGCCCGAAGCCCTGCTGGCTACATAGAAAAGCGCCCCCTAGGACAAATGGAATAAATGTCCCTCTCCCCTCAGGGCTGCTGAAAATGAACCATTATGAATCTGCCAGCTCAGAGCAGAGGGTCTACAAAGCAGAAAAGGGGAAAATGAAGAAGCAGGTACCAAGACAACCAATGGCAAAAGGGAAAACAAATAACCTTGAGACAAATGAAAATGGAAACACAACTTACCAGAACTTATGAGATGCAACACAAACAGTTCTAAGAGGGAAGTTTATAGTAATAAACATCTACATTAAGAAAAAAATATCAACTAAACAATCTAACTTTACACCTCAAGGAACTAGAAAAAGATAAACTAAACCCAAAGTAAGTAGAAGGAAGGAAATAACAAAGGTCAGAGCAGAAATAAATGAAATAGAGACTAGAAAGACAATAGAAAAGATCAACAAAACCAAGAATGATTGTTTGAAAGGTAAATAAATTGACAAATGTGTAGCTAGACGAAGAAAAAATAGAGAAGATACAAATAACTGAAATCAGAAATGAAAAAGGAGCTATTATAACTGATGTCACAGAAATACAAAGGATCATAAGAAACTAGATCTAGAAGAAGTGGATAAATTCCTAGCATTAAAAATAATAAAATGGGGAAGCTGGGATGGCTCAGTGGGTTAAGCGCTCACTTTGTAGCCCCGGGGACTGAGGATTGAATCCCGGTCCCGGTCTGTGCGGACCCATATGCTGAACTGGGGAGCGCCCCCGGCTCAGTTCCTGCCCTGTGCAGCCCCGCGCCCACCTATGCAATGAAACTATGTAGAAAAACCGATGATGTGCAACTATGGAGACTATACTGGGCCCTCCCCCTCCTCTCTGTCTGTCTGTCTCTCTCTTTCTGTCTCTGTCAAACACAATAAAAATAAATCTTTAAAATAAAGAATATAATAAAATGTTTAGGAATAAATTTAAGCAAGGAAGTCAATGATCTTTACACTTAAAACTATAAAACACTGATGAAAAAAATTGAAGATGACACAAATAAATGGAAAGATGTCCCTTGTTCATGGATTGGAAGAATTAACACTGTTAAAATGTCCAAACCCAAAGCAATCTATTGATTCAATGCAATCCCTATCAAAATTCCAATAGTATTTTTCACAGAAATAGAAAAAAAAAATCCTAAATTCTGTATGGAACCACAGCAGAACCCAAATAGCTGAAGTAATCTTGATGAAGCACAAAGCTGGGGGTCTCATACTTCCTGACTTCAAATTATGTTACAAAGCTATAGTTATCAAAATAGTATGGTATTGGTATAAAAGCAGACACACAGATCAATGGCACAGGACAAAGAGCATAGAAATAAACCTACACATATATGGTCAACTAATTTTCAACAAAGGCTCTGAGAACATAATAGGGATAGGATAGTCTCATCCATAAATGGTGCTGGGAAAAGTGTACAGGCACATGCAAAGGAATGGAATCGGATCCTTATCTTACACCAGACACAAAGAATCAACTCAAAATAGATAAAAGATATCATCTGAAATGGTAAAACCCCAGAAGAAAACATAGGGAAAAAAACTCCTCAGGGGAAGCCGGGATGGCTCAGTGGGTTAAGCGCTCACTTTGCAGTGCCAGGAACCGGGGATCGAATCCCAGCCCCGGCCCGTGCAGACCCATATGCTGAACTGGGGAGTGCCCCCAGTTCAGTTCTCTCTCTGTCTCTGTATCTCTCTCTCTCTCTCTCTCTCTCTCTCTCTCTCTCTCTCTCTCTCTCTCTGTCAAAAATAAATAAATAAATAAAATATTTTTTAAAAAACTCCTCAACATTGGTCTTGGCAATGATATTCTGGATCACCAAATATACAGGCAACAGAAGAAAAAATAACTATTAAGCTAGAAAATCTCTGCACAGTAAAGGCAACAATCAAAAAACTGAAAATGCACCCTGTGGAATGGGAGAAAGTATTTGTAAAATATATATCCAAAAAGGGGCTAGTATTTAAAATATATAAGAAACCTTTGTAACTCATTAGCAAAATAATAATAACAATAACTGAGAACCTGAATACCATAGATGTTTTTCCAAAGAAGACATTCAAATGGCCAACAGACCGATGAAGGGATGCTCAACGTCATTAATCATCGCGGAAATGCAAATCAAAACCACAATGCGGTATCACCTGTTAGAATGGCTACTCTCAAAAAGACAAGAGATGGCAATGCTGGTGAGGGACACGGAAAACCTTTGTACACTGTTGGGGTGCAGTCACTATGGAAAACAGGATAAAAGTTCCTCAGGAAATGAGAACTAGAACCACCATATGACTCAGTAATCCCACTTCTGGGAATACTCACACATCCAAAGGATGCTTGAAGATGGAAAGAAACTTCATTCCTCCTGGGACAGAAACAAGCCCTTTAAGTTTATGCTAAGCAAGCAGGAGGGGATCCAAAGCCTGGGAAGCAGGAGTTGCCCAGAGGAGTGTGGGTCATCCCCCCAGACAATCTCCCCAGGCTATGTCTATGGTGCCACTGGGCACTCAGGCGTCGTCCCACCAAACGCCACACTCGCCTTGAAGTGGAGCTTCTAAAACTAGAATGACAGGACTGGCCTCCCCCTGAGCTCCCTCTTGTGTGTGCGATGGAGGAACGGGGCGGCCCCAGAAGCACACACAATCCCATATGTAGCTTTTCCTGATGTTCCACTACACTCTGTCTAAACACCCTGACTGCGTGTGTTTTGTCACTCAGCTTTGCTCATCTCCTTTCTCCTCATAAATGCGTTGACCTAAAACTATATGCCAGTAACCTCAAGTTACGCTTTTTATTTTGTTTTCAATTTGGGGTGAAAATTCAGTTTCAGTCTTTTGGATCTAGGTTTACAATTAAGTATTAGTCAAGTATGAACAGCACAAGTAAAGGGTTAACTTTAGACTAGGAATTGGTGTGGGGGTATGCAAGAATCTTTGTTTTATTTTGGATGAAATTTCCATTATATATTAAACATTCTTGCAATAGCAGATCTGAGGCACTGTTAAGGGCCGAATTATTCTCCAAGTTGAGAGAAAAGAGCCCTATCTGAAACTGAAGTAGGCGTGGGAGAGCCCTTACCTCCACCACCCATCCTACTCTCCCCTTAAACCCTCTGTCTTTTAAAAGCAAATCGCTCTCACTGCAATGACGGACATTACAGGTATCCGTCCCCGGGCCAGCGGGGACCTCTGAAACCTTCAATGGCCTAGCTTTTTCTTTTCCCCATTCTGTGGTTTTTCTAACGGATATTCAGGACTTATAATCTCATAGCTATCCAGGTTCTACTTTCTAAATTTTAAGAACTTCAATGAAAAGTTTAAATTGAAGGTGCTGTTTGTAGACATTTAACAGCCAATGAAAGCCCAGCCATGGTGACAAACCCTTGAGTGTTGACTTAAGAAAATGATGCTGGTCATTGCTGCTTCAGCTTCTCCTGTTTTTTGAGGCTCAGCTCCCCCTGCTGATCTGTTTCCTGGCTTTTCCTTCCCCCTTCTTACTCCTTTGCTGCACTGTGTAGCGATTGGAGAGAGAAATTATTGCTGCCTACCCCTCACCGACACCCACCACAGTACATGAGTCTCAAGTGTCATTACTGCAACAATAGTGCTTTATGCTGGCTTTTCTCAAAAAAAAAAAAAAAAAAAAAAGATATGGACACATCCTAAGTATCCATCAACAGTTGAACAAAGAAAATGTAAATAAAGAAAATAAATATATACATATATTTATTTACTTACACTGTGTTTTATCTGTATAGCCATTGCACTCTCCCCTTACCTTGTTGTCCTGTTTCCTCGTTCTCTGGTTTCCTTGTTCAGTGCCATCTCCCCAGCAGAATGGAACTGTCTACCCTGATCTCTGCACACCCCCCATTTACAGCCCAGGGCCCACACACAGCAGGTGCTCAGCATACTTGGGGCTGACACATGCACCACAAGCCCACCTGGTTCCGGAAGATCAAGGCCACCACACCACCAATGAGCTCGATGATGAGGCAAATCCCAAGGATGTACATAAACTGAAAAACAGAATTCAGAGATTGATCTAGAGGGGCAGAGGAAGCACAGTCTGCTCCCAGGTCAAGTGCCATCAGGAGCATCTCTGCCAGAGCTCTACTGCTCCATGGCCTCTCGCCTCTTCCTCCTGTGAGGACACAGGAGGTGGACAGAAATTCCCAGGGAAAGCCCGTCTCTGGAGCCAGGGGTCAGGAAGAGTGACTCGGCTGTCCAAGTCAGATTGTTATCAAGGTTTGTCCCAGGGCCCCTCAGTCAACATGGAGCAACACACACCCCTAACCCAGCCCCCACAAAGAGCTGGTCCTTGCTCTGGTTGATCCAGAGGGGGCAGGCCTGCCTTAATGGGCAGGGTGGGACAGCATTTCTAGCTCTGCGGACAGAGCCTCTCGGAAGTGGCTCCCCAGACCCCAGAGTGGGTGAGATGTCTGAGACTTAGAGGATACACAACCTAACCCTGCCCTTTAGCACAGAACAGAAATTGTCCAAACTGATGCCAGGAACTTCCAGCCTCAAGCAGCACCAAGGCCCTGCTTATAGGGGCTTTTAGGGGCTTCCCATGTTAGGGAGACAATGAGGTCACACACATGGGCACAGAGCAAATGGATCTGCCTGCCCAGAGAGCCATTCCTCACCCCAGAGTAAGGGAGGCAAGTGGGCTGACCCCACTCCCTGACCTCCGGGCAGGCACTTGGCCCAAGCAGGCCCTTCAGAGTCCTAGGACTCTGGCCAGAGTTACCAGGAAAGATTCCCTGGGATCAAGAGCCACAAGTTGGCCTGAGGTCACTGGCAACCACAGCAAAGAGAGACTGGTCATCCAGCTAGCTGGCTGGTGGCAGGAGAGAGAGCCCAAGGTTCTGTTTGCAACCCAGGACCCAGTGGGTTTGCTGGTTACGTGAGGTAGGGACTCACCATCAGCAACCTGTTTTGGGTTTTACTTGCTCTCATTTGAGTGTGGTTTTCCCACTTCCAAGACAGGGTTTAAGTAAAGAAGAATAGTATTCAACTCAGCCTTCACACACAGTGGTCAAGGTAGCCTGGGCACCCTTGGGCCAACGTGGACAGATAGGCTGACCCAGGAAACCCTCTAAAAGAGCTGGTTTGAGACAAGGACTGAGAACATGGGGCTGCCCAAGGGCCATCTCCCAGCTCTCATGGGAACTCAGCAGACCTCACCCACCCACCCGCTGAAGGTGCTTGGGGCCAACTCACCACTTGAAGAAGGTACAGGTTATCACGGAGGGAAGCCAGCACGCCAATGAAGGAGACGATGAACATGATGACCCCCAGGAGGATGAGGATGATGGCCGGGGCCAGAAAGGCACTTTCGAGGGTTTTGTATTTCTGCCGCTCGACCTCTGCATAGATCCCCACCGACAGAACCAGGGCTCCGATCAGCTGCAGCAAGAATGCAGGGAGTGAGAGAAGAGAAGGACTGGCAGCCGCCTGACTTTCCTCTGAAGAGCTCATCTGGGGGTACGGGGCTATGGTACCTACCACGGGAGGCTCACCGCAGATGACTGTACATGAGAGAGCCTGTTAGGAGATGAACTGCATTCCCCTAAAATTCCTATGCTGAAGTCCTAACCCCTAGTACTTCCGAAGGTGACTATATTTGGGATAGAGCCTCTAACGAGTTAACCAAGTTCAAATGAGGTCATGGGGGTGGGTTGTCATCCAATACAACTGTTGCCCTTATAAGAGGAAGAGATCAGGACACAGACATGCACAAAGAAAGGGAGGACCCTGTGAAGACACAGGGAGAAGACAGCCATCTACAAACCAAACTGAGAGGCCTCAGGAAACCAGCTCTGCCAGCACCTTAATCTTGGACGTCCAGCCTCTAGAACTGTGACGACAAATGTCTGTGGTTTAAGCCACCTAGTCTGTGACACTTTGTTATGGCAGCCCTGGCAAAATAATACAGACCCTACTTGGAAATGCTGTTTTAGAGAAAAATACTGGTGTGTCAAGGGCACCGCCACTGGCTAGGACGCCAGAGAAGCCGAGCCTTTGCACAGCTGTCCCCACTGCCTGGAATGCTCTTCCTCCTGACGGCCACACCGCCCACCCCTCATCTCCTTCCTGCCTTTGCTCAGTTGTCACCTGCACAGTGAGGCCCTTCAGGGCCATCTGATTAAAAAGTAGAAAGTCCCTCCCCGAGGAACTGCTCATCCGATTTCCACGTTTTTATTTTTCTCCTCTGCACTCACTAGCATTTAACATGCAACTGTTTTTCCTTTTATTTTTTAATTGTTTGTCTTCCCCACAGGAAAGTCCAGGAGGGATTTTCCCACTGCTTCGGGCATCTCCAGCGCCCAGAGCAGTCCTGCTGTGTAGGCCTTTACAATCAATGTCTGTTGAGTGGATACGAGCCAGGCTTCTCAACAGACCCAGTTGGGTTTGAGTCCAGTGCTGTCTACCTGGTCTCCTGTCTGTCCAAGGGTTCTGACTTTCTGGTCCACGTATTCCCAGGGGCAGGAAACAAATCATTAGGTATGCTGAACTTCTCCTCGAGTGTAAGGCAGTGTGGGAGGATAAGCAAAAGCCATGCTGCTGTCAGCTAAGACCCAACTAAAGGAAGGGAGGAATAATACAGAAAAGATGCAAGACACACCTCGAGCATAGTAGCTACCCTTGAGTCAGCATCCAGAACAGTGCAGATGCTGCCCCTCCAGTTACTCACAGGCCTACCCTGGCCTTAAATTGGCTGTGCCATGCCCTTCATGTAGATCCCCTTGACTTACTTCTAAAGAGCGTCAAGACTGTTGTAGGTAAAGGGAAGAGCCTGCTTCCCTGAAGCTTGGACAAACGGCAAAGATGCCAAAAGAACAAGCTGACTGAGAAACACCAGGGACCAGAGGATTACCAGGAAGCCACACCCTCATCCCTAGGTTCAGCAGTGTGCTGGATGTCACAGCTAAGTGCCATTCCCTTAGTTTGAAAAGAGAACTCGGGTTTCCTGAGACCCACTCTACCCAGTCTAAGTGGGTGCTTTTCCAACACCCAAGGTATTGAAAAACACCTTGACAAGGCCTTGACAAACTTGGCTGTGAGCTAATTCTTAGCCAGTTGGCCATATCAGGAACACCATGAATGAAATGACATCATCAAAATTACCCACTTGCAGGATGCTGGGATAGCTCAGCAAGTTGAGTGCTTGCCTTGCAACCATGAGGTCCAGGAACCAAATCCAGGCCCTGGCCCGTGCAAACCCATGTGCTAAACTGCGGCCCAACTGGAAACCACAGGAATGGTGGCAAAGGTTCTCGCCTCCCATGCAGGAGGCCCCCAGTTCAGTTCCCGCCCCAAGAGGCCCCACATCCACCTGTGTGGAATGAGACTGTCATAGCTAGTGATGTGCAGCTATGGAGACTGCTCAGGTCCCTCCCCCCTTCTCTCTCTCTCTCTCTCTCTCTCTCTCTCTCTCTCTCTTTCTCTTACCTTCTCTCAAAAACAATAAAATAAATCTTTTTTTTTTAATTACCCACTTGGGTAAATTTTAAAATTTATAAGGTAGGGTACACACACACACACACACACAGCCCTCTATAGGAAAATGGTGATTAAAGTAAATAAAATCTTCCTTTGATAAATAAACCAGAAACTATCTCATAAGGTTATGCTCCCAAACCCAGAACATGGTAAAATCATTGTTCAAGGCTGGCCTAAGCCCCATGGGTCCTCTGAAAAAAAAGGGCAAGCAAATTTAAAAAGCAAAATACACCCCTTGTGAATTACTATACTTATAAGGAATCACTCATTCAACCCTAACCCTGAACCAGGCACAGAACCCAGAGATTCCTTCACACCAAAGCTGAGGACTATGATAAAAAAGAGCCTCACAGAAAAACAAAGGCTTAAAGTTAGGCTTACCAGATGTACCATTCTAAACAGGACAGTACCATTGTTTTCTGTCCCATTTAAAACAGTACCTCTGGCCTACTTAGAGCCCAGGAAGAGAGTGAATTAAATATGCAAGGACATGGTGTACTTAAGGGCTGCAGAGGTGGGTGGGATCTCATCCTCCCCCTTGAAAAGTGTAATTCTCATGCTGTCACTGAACTAACAAGAGAACATCTTAATATTTTCAGAACTGATTCGTGTACTGTTGAAAGTTGTTTCCTGTTGTTAAAAGGGAAAAAGGGGAAGCCGGGATGGCTCAGCGGGTTGAACGCTCGCTTTGCAGCCCTAGAGCCCGAGGATCAAATCCTGACCCCAGCCCATGCGGACCCATGTGCTGAACTGGGGTGTGCCAGTCTGTCTCTGTCTGTCTGTATCTCTCTGTCAAAAAACAATAAAAATAAACCTTTAAAAAAAGGGGGGGGGGGGAAACAAGGTACTCTTGGGCAGGATGGACATGAGCCCTAGCCTGTCCCCTCCCTCATTGCCCCTTGGAGCCATGGCTCTGGGGGAAGGTACCTTGCTTTGGTAAACATCTCCTATTGTCACTAGCCCCCATTCCGAGCAGAGCTGACCCCGCCCCACTCCAGAAAGGTAGCCGGTGTCTTCTTCTATTTTTACCAGCTCTCCAGAGCCCCAGGGTCCACTTCAGAACAGCCTTGCCAGCAGGAAACAAAACTTCCTCTGGTCTGGTCTCCTGTCGTACTTTCCTTGCTAGTCAGCCCTGAGACATTTCCAGACCACTAAAGCCACAGGAAAAGCTACCATGGCAAATGCAAACCCAGCCTCCTGACTCACCCCACCACTGTGTACCCAGCTGTCAGGGCCCATTCCTCTGGTCCAGCCTGAGGTGCCGCCACCTCAGCCCTCCGAGCTGCAGGCAACCCTGAGCTCACTCCCCACACGGCACAGGCAGGTGGGCTCCTCATACAAGGGCCGGAGGGGCAGTGGGCGTGCGTGTGGGCAGAGGCCAGCACAACCCTTCCCAGGAGCTTTTAGGATTTCCAAATGATATTTACATCTCGGATGACAGCAGTTTATGTTTCCATCTGAGCATAACGTTAACTGTCAATGCCAGCATGCAATCCCATCCACTCTTCTCTGCTAATTATAGCCTTTCATTCCAGCTCCAGCAGAAGCAGCAAATGGCCACTTTGTCAAGTAGGACAGCTTCAGCTAAACAGGGCTGGGGGCAGGGGGCACACAGCCATGCCCATTTGGGGCCAAACTGAGAAAGAACACGCTGCTGGCAGCCCAGGGCTAGGCCCAGTGCCCCAGGCTTTGCAAGCCACGTGGCCTCTTCAGCAGGCTGCACAGGAGCCTGGCCAGCGTCAAAGGGACCTGAAAGTCCCCGCTGAGCCCTTCAGCCTGGGGCTCAGTGGACTCCTCTGCAGGGAGAGGCCTAGCTCCGTGCAGCTGCTGGGAAGCAGGAGGCCCTGTGGGGCATTCCAGCCCCTGAGTCTCCTCCTTCAGGAAGCATCTGGTCACTGGTCCCCACCCGAGACTGCCTCACCCCCAGCTGGGGCAAGTCTGCACTTAGAGGGGACCTGCAAGGCTCACTTTCACTCCAAAAGGTACAAACCAGGCACCTAGTGTGTTCCAGGCCCTGAGGCCACAAGGGGTCCCAAGACAAGGCAGGGGCTAAGCCTGGGGGGAGGGGAAGTTGAAAGAGGATGGAAATGACCTCTGCGATCCTACGGATGAAATTCAGGGGGTCCTTCACCTGGGATGGAGAAAAAGTCACCACTTTACTTCTGTTAACCTCCAAGTGGAATGTCCCTGGCACAAAAAAAAGGTGAAGCACCCCTGGTCTGTGGGAAGAAAGGTGCAATTCCTACCATGGAGAGGTGCAGGGGGCTCTGGGAATTCAGAGGAAAGTGAGGGAGAGAAAGGAATTATCAGAGATCAGGATGGGATTCCTGGAGGAGCCAGAATTTCCTGGCGGGCCCCAAGAACTGTTTCATGCAGGAACTATCTCATGGGATACATGAGGCCCCTGGGCTCTGTGTTAGGCCAAAAAAAAGTACTTTTATGATTTTCTAGCTTGAAGGGATGTGAGGAGCAACTACACTCCAAAGCCTGAGAGATTCTGAAAAAGATGGGGCTAGCAGGGCCCCTGCATCTCATCCATCAGCCCTTCGGGCCCAGGACGATCCTGCCTGGCCCCAGGCCAAGCCCATCCTGCAGACCTGAGTCCTACTCAGTCTGCTCTGCACTAGCTTCTCTTCTGTCCAGATCCGGACTGGAAGGAGCAGTAGAGGCGAGATAAGAGGGGGGAGTTGGCATACTAGGCCTCCTTTTATTAGCTCAGTGCCCTGGGCCATGTCACTTTCCCCTTCTGAACCTCATTTTCACCTGTAATAAAGCTTGCTGCCTTTTATATTGATTATGCTACACTAGCATCCTGCAAAGTGCTAGACCTGCATCCTCTCCCTGAACCTTCAGACCTTCTCACACATCCCAGAAATGACCAGTCTCACTTTACAGACCAGGCTCGCGAGGCTAAGTGACATGGAACATAGGAGGGGCAGAATTAGGACTGATGACCCAAACTTGTCCGTCTGGCTGGCCACTGAGGCTTCCAGGTGGGCCTTTCACAAAGACCTGGGAGAGAACTAGTTTGAAATGTCTTTGCGAAATACAAAGGTGCCCATAGCAGAGCAGCACTGCCAACAGAATATCCTATGACAACCATATGTCCAATATGGTGACAACTAGCCACACGTGACTAGTGAGCTCTTTAAATGTGCCTTGTGTCCCTGAGGAGCTGAAATCTTTATTTTACTTCATTTTAATTAATTTAAATTGGACCACATGTAGCCAGTGTCCACCCTACTGGCCAGCACAGCTCTAGAAGTCTCTCACTGGGCGCTGTCTTTATCCCTCACATTGTTCCCTCCTGAAAGTAGAGACTTCCCTTGTTAAAAATATCACGTGCCCTAATCATTCTGCCACTAGTTAGAGAAGGTTCAATGGTATTAGCTAACTTACTTCAGGAGAACACAATCTCTTCTCCCATTTTCCCCAAGAAAACTCAATTTCTGCTGTCCTAGCCTTCTTGTCCCTAAGGAAAGCAGGATAGACCAGATCCAGAAGGCCCTGGCAGAGCCCCCAACCCAAACTGAGGGAGGGCCCATCTGTCTGGTCTGGACAACACCAGACCCTCCTACAGGGCGGTACGCCAAGCTCTGGGGGCCCTAGAGCCTGGTGCCATTGACCTGGTCCCAGTCTGAACTCCAGGCAGCCTGGATTTGAGCAATGGGCTGCTTCCAACCCCAAATCAAAACCAGCCCTTGAGAAAGCTGCAGAGGCTAGCCAGCAAAGGGGCCGGTCCCTGGTCTTTGTCACTGGTACTTTGCTGTGAACTCTGCCTTGACCCTGGACTTCTTTTTAAAAACAGGAAACCCAGTATAGAGAACTTGGTTAATTTCAATCCTTGGTCCATGACATTCTCTGAAACAGCCTGTGTTTGTTTATAATGTAATCAGCACCATTTATTAACCAGTCCTGTGTCCCCACCGATCTGCTATGACCCCACTGCCATACACTAAGGTCCCACATATACCTATCTAGGTCTGTCTCTGGCTCTCTCTATCTTCCATCAGTCAATCTACCCCCTAAATAAACCTCCCTGACATAGTGACTATAGCTTTAGAACACATCCTGGCATCTAGTAGGCCAGATTCCTCCTCTTCTTCAGAAATGTCCTGGACATTCTTGGACCTTGACTCTTCCATCATATATTTTAGCATCATCTTGTCAAGTTCTATGAAAAAAACCTGCTGGGGTGTGACTAGGACTGCATGGGGTCCACAGATCCCTTTGGGCAGAATTGACGTCTGCCTCAGGTCTTCCTGCCCATGAGCATGGTTATTCCTTCTGTATTTATGTCTTCATTATTATGACTTCTCTGATAACAGTGCTCTTTCCACTTCCCTTAAGCTGTCTAGGCAAAGCTGGGGAGAGACTTCTGAAAGCATTTCCCAGGCCTGCCTGAGCAGACCTTCCAGCGGTGGAGAACACAGCCTTTGGAAAACAATCTGAGAAGCAAAGTGGGCACAGCAGTCTGTTTTGCTATCCCGTCACCAATGGTGAAGGCACTTGACAAAAGACTCCCACATGTCTGTTCTCTATGTTGTGAAGTTTCTTGGAGGTCTATCTTGTCACTTTCTCTCTCTAACCCTAGGTGACATTCCACATTCCTATGGCAAAATATGCAATAAAAAGACTCCCCCCCACCCACCACCCCACCCCCCACCACCCCACCCCCACCCCACACACAGCACATTCCAGGCTGTGAAAGAGCTAAGCTGGGCGCTTTGCAAACCCAGCTACTCAACCCAGCCAGGGCATGGTGGACTTTCTAATCAAGAACCACTGCAAATGCACAAAGCCCTGCGGGGAAGAGCTGACCAAGCCAGGACTCTCCTTGGGAAGTTTGGGGCAGGCAGATGGGAAGCGATGTAACAAATAACTGATAAGGATATTCTGAGACAAGAGACAGAGCAGTGACTTCCTCCAGGAAGACCAGAGACAGCCCATTGGAGCTGAGCCTTGATGGATGCACAGACTCTACACCACTGGGCCCTCCATCAGCACAGGGACTGGCCCAATATAACTGCTGGAGAAATGAATCTGAGAAATTATATCACTTCAGATGCCCATAAACCCAAGAAACTCTGGTGATCCCATTCCACAGTAGAGCCTTCCAAGGTTTAAGAGTGACTCGTGGGGATGCCGGGATGGCTCAGTGGGTTGAACACTCATCTTGCAGCTCCAGGGTCCAAGGATTGAATCCTGGCCTGTACAGACCCATATGCTGAACTGGGGTGTACCCCCAGTTTGGTTCTCACCAGGGTGAGCTCCATACAGGAGGCCCCTGGCCCAGGTCCTGCCCTGCGACAGCTCTGCGCCCACCTGTGGAGTGAAACAATGTAGAAAACCAATGACATGCAATATGGAGACTGCTTTGGGCCCTCCCACTTCTCTCTGTCTCTCTCTATCTCTCTGTCTATCTGTCTGTCTGTCTCTCTGTCAAAAACAATAAAAATAAATCTTTAAAAATAAGAGTGACTCGCGGTTAACCTGAAAACCACAGAAATAGCCAATGAAAAAGGGGGAGTCAGGGGTAAATTGCCTCTACACAACACACTCTTCTCTCTCCCTGGTTTTCTTTCCTCTCCCTCTGTGGGGTCTCAATCTCTCTCTCCCTCTAACTCTCTCTCCACCTTCCATGTGTCTGAACCAAGAGTCAGAATCTGTGTCCCAGGGCCATGTTCAGGGTGACTGTCTCCCCACATTTCAGCCCTAGGTGGGCCCGAAGCCAGGTTGACTCATTGCCCAGAAGCCAATCAGAACAAAAGTCAGTGCTCCCCAAAAGGCACCCAGGATGTGTGGCCCTGGCTGTGGGGACTTCCTGCTCAGGCCACGGCAGGCAGGACCCTAGGCCTAGGGTTGGAGCTCTAGCTGAGAGGCTAGAAATGGGGACACAGACTGGGGTTCTGGGATATGGGCTTGGGGACCCCAGGGATAAAGAGCTATGCTGGGTGGGAATGGGAGTGGGGGTGCTTCTTGCAGGGGTACACTCAGGTGTACACCCTGTACCCAACCATTGCTGGTCACCCTTCTTCCTTCCTCCTCTGGCCCAGATGGCTAAGGTTCCACGGCTCATGGCTGCAGGCCACTGGCAAGAGTGGATATGATGGCCAGGTTTCCCCTTCTCTCAGACCCTTCAAAGGGAGACGCAGGCAGGCTCAGAGAGGTGACAAAGGGGGCTCTGTCCTAGACCATGGCTTCCAGTTCAGGTTCCCACGGAGCCCACACCTGTCCACCAGGAATTGAGCCAGACATCCCCCAGTCCTTCCCTGGCCCTGGGGTCTCTCCCAGAGCTAGTGTGGGAGTTGTTCCATGAGATCCAGAGTGAGGACAAGAGGAATTTCAGGGAAGGGGGTGGACGGTGGGGTCCCCGGCCATCTTATCTCTCCGTGGCCCTCTGGGCTGTTGAGAAGAGAATCCACAATAAAGGAGGGAGACACCAGAAAAGGAGCAGGCACAGGGGAGTGGGCACAGGGGAGGAAAACAGAGGTGAAGAAAATTCCAGCAGCAGGTACAGAGGGTGGTGAGGCCTCAGAGCCAGGACTGCCGCTTCCCAGGGGACATCTGGCTGAGCTGAGCGTATATAAATTAAGGGCTGTCTCTATACAATTTTGGCAATGATAGGGCTTACTAACTCTGCCATGCTGCTTATAGTTAATGTTAGACTATAACATCGAGGAGGCAGAGGAGGCAATCAGATCACAGCATCAGTGCCTGGCATGTGCAGGGCCTTAAAAAATATGAAGTGTCCCACCCAAGAGCTCATGACTCCACAGAGGTCAAAGGGCAAAGGGGAAGGGGAAGCAGCATCATATATTGGAAGAAACACTGAGTAGGGGCATGAAAGCTCTGGACTTTAATCCCAGCTCTGCCACTAGCTTCCATGTGACCTTGGGCCAGCCCCTTCCCCCTCTGGGCCTCAGTTTCCCTATTCCAAAAGGGAGGGAGGTAGCCATGACAACCTCTGGAATCCCTTCACTGCTCCATGGAAAACATGCCCCTCCCAGACAGCCCCCTCGCAGAACCCCGGCCATCAGCAGATGGTGAGGGGCCCAATGTCCCTCTCCTCAGGCCTCCGTGGGCCCACTCATACTTTCCCACCTGGTCCAGGCATCTCACACTGAGGCGGGAGAAAGGCCCTACAGGGGACTCAGATGTCCTTCCCAGCCCAGCCTCCACCGAGGCACACAGCTCCAGCACCGCCTCCCACCGCAGCTGTGGAAAGGAGACCAACAGTTTTGTTTTATTTCTGGAAAGAATAAAGTCAAAAGGGGCTAATACTCATCCTCCAAAGCTTAGCTCAAAGCTCTGCTCCCCCAGGAAGCCTTCCTGGGCCACCAGCTATAAGGATCTCTTTCCATGTCTGATCACCTATGAAATCAACACTGAGAAGCCCATAGTATTAACTGTGCTGAGCATCTCAGGCATTTATTACCCACTAAAATGCAGAGTGTGGTGGCAGGACCCAGAAACACACAAACCATCTTTGACCTCAACAACTTCAGCCTGCATATACTATGCAAATGCATTTGTCCCAGTTCACAGAAAGTGTGGTGGCTCGGCTCCCAGACCACACTCTCCCAACAGAAGCCACAGGTTAAGTGGTTAGAGCCTAATGAACCACAGAGTCCCTGAAGTGAGAGTTCATGCAAAAGTTCCTGGCTCCCAGCAGGTGCTCAATAAATCTTACTTCTCCTTCCCCAGGAAAGATGTAGTATTGATGTGACACTGACATTTCAAGACTCAAATCAGATGCCACAAACCATCTCCCCTTTAGAGGCACTTTGGTCCAAGGATAATTCAGGGGAAGGGGAGTCCCTGTTCTGAATTCCAAGGAAGCACTCACTGACTCAACACACAGTTATTAAGTGCCTATCAGCACCAGACACTGGGAATAAAAAGGTAAGACCTGTCCCTGCCCTCAAGGAACTCAGTCTGGTGAGACACACCAACAAACACAGCAGAGATGGGAAACACTGGGGTAGAGGAAACTGAGTGTACAGAGGGCACCGAGAAGAGGAGATGCTAAATCATGGGCAAGGCCAGTGAGGTCAAGGAGGCTTCCTGGAGGAGGTGATGTTTGAACTGAGTCCATTTAGTGCATGTAATGAACAAGCAGAAGTCTCTAAAGTGGACAAGGGTTTCAAAAGGTGCTTCGGGGACAGTGGGTCAACAAGGCTGGAGCCAAAGACAGGTGGAAGGGGGTGGGGAGAGGGCCAGGGAAGCTCAGAGAAGCCAGACCACCAAGGCCAGGTCTCTCAATTTAAACCAAAACTGTCATTCATTCATTCAACATCCCTTCACTGAGAGGTTATTAAAGCCAGCTACTCTCCTTTTGACTCTTAAAAATTTTTGAGAACCTGAGAACTTTTGTTTTTATGGATTATATCTGTCAATTATTTACTATGTAAGAAATTAAAACAGACAAATTTTAAATATTTAACTCATTTAGAAATATAGATTTGCATATTAACGTAAATATTAACATAAATAGCATATTTTTTTATTTTCAAAATCCGCCCCCCTCCAAATAAAATTGAGTGAGAAGAGTGACACAGGCTTTATATTTTCATAAATGTTAATGTCTGGCTGATTAGAAGTCAGCTAGACACCCATAGCTGCTCCTCACTCAATCTGTTGCCACATCACCACCATCATGTGCCCCTAAAATACTCCACTGTACACTCCAGAGACAAGAGTGGGAAAGGCAGATAACATCTCAGTAGAATTACGGTAATGGCTTTCACTTCCTGAACCCCTCCCCACCCCCAACACCCCCACTCCCCACCCCCACCTCCCCTACCCCCCAACCCCCACCCCAACAACCAGAGTATCCCTGGAGCCACTCTGAGAGCAGCTGTTGAGGAAAGGGAGTGGGGCGCAAGGTCATAGCGCCGACGCAAACTCAAGTGCACCAGCTTTGGTGGAGTTCATGTCCTAGTTGGGGAGACAAACAAGAGAAACATACAGTATGTCACGGCTATAAGTGTTACGGAGAGAAAAACAACAACAGGAAAGAAAGCCAATAAGGCTGGGGGATGGGGCGGCCACTTCAACCACAAAGCCTTCAAGTTCGGGAGGGGCTCTCTACCATCCACATGGATATGTGGACAAATGTCCAAGCAGCTTCCAAGACCTTGGAACATGGCCATGAGTCCCAGGAATGCTACAGCATGACAGAGGGGGTGAGGGCAGATGAGGTGAGGGGGCAGGGGTGCAGAGGGGGCGGAGTCTTTGAAGCCTTTGGGAGGACTCGGACTTCTGCGCTGAGTGGGAGGCACTGCAAGTTCACAGAGCAGCGATCTGATTTCACTCTGATTTTGAAATGAGTGACTCCCACTGCTGTGCTGAGAACAGATAGGGGATGGAGGCCAGAGGGAGCGCCGTCAGGAGGCTGCCGCAGTAACCCGGGTGGAGGCGACAGTGCCTGGACCAGGGCGGGTGTGCAAAGGTGCTGAGGAGCGGTCAGACTCCATATGAGTGTATTTTGAAGCTGGGATAAGGAAGTCACTGAAAAAACATGAGCAGGGGAGCCACCCTTCAGATGTGCTATCAAACGATCTTTCACCAGAGTATGCACACAGCCCCACTGCTACCCCACAGCTTCCACTTGGGTTATCACGGGGAAATGCAAGTTCACAATGCAGAGGGCTGGCAGTCAAGCTTGGTATGACGGGTAGTGGCCGGACGTCATGCGTCTCCTAATGAGGTATCTTGTACCTCCCACCACATCCCCTGTGCAGCACTCATGCAGAAATGTGTGGCCTGAACCTAATGCTGATGTTCTGCAGAGCAACAGGCCTGGAGGCATGGAGGGAATCAGAAGCAGCCGGATAGTCCACACCA
The DNA here is from genome assembly GCA_004027555.1 of Craseonycteris thonglongyai. Classification (NCBI taxonomy): domain Eukaryota; kingdom Metazoa; phylum Chordata; class Mammalia; order Chiroptera; family Craseonycteridae; genus Craseonycteris; species Craseonycteris thonglongyai. The sequence goes on along the minus strand of PVKE010003109.1, from coordinate 35,012 downwards.
GGGGAGATGAAGGAGACACTTCAGGGCCAAAACAATATGTGAACCTTGAGTGCATCCTGTTTTGGGTCACATATTCCACAACAAACACGTGGAAAACAACAGGGGGAATCTGGATATGGAGTGCACAGATGATGCTTTATGTAATGGTGACTATTTTTCAGGACAATGGCAGTGTGGAGGAGACGGTGTATTTTGGAAAGCTGAATGCTGGGGTAATTAAGGGTAAGGTCATGATGGCTACAACTTCCTTTCAGCTGGGTTGGCAAAAAAGAAATGTATTTATTGAGCTATTAAGGTAAGATGTTAACAGTCAGTAACGCAAAGGCATGCAGGTGTTCTTTGAACTCTTCTTTGAACTTTTCTCTGAGTTAAAAAAAATTCATTTCCAGGGGAAGCCGGGATGGCTCAGTGAGTTAAGCGCTCACTTTGCAGCCCCAGGGACTGAGGATCGAATCCCGGTCCCAGCCCGTGTGGACCCATATGCTGAACTGGGGAGTGCCCCCAGTTCAATTCTCACTGGGGTGAAGACCCTGGCTCAGTTCCTGCCCTGTGCAGCCCCACTCCCACCTGTGGAATAAAACTATGTGGAAAAACCAATGATGTGCAACTATGGAGACTGTTCTGGGCCTGGCCCCTTCTCTCTGTCTCTGTATCTCTCTGTCTGTCAAAAACAATAAAAATAAATCTTTAAAAAAATCAATTTCCACTAACCTAGCTGGATTAGAAACTACTGTTTTAGTGCTCTCCATTTTGCATGACAGAAGGGGCCTCTCCTGGCCCCACCCCAAGCATTGGAACCAAGGGACAAAGAGGCTCCGCCTCACACACGCCTGGGCACACTGACTTCCCGAAAGCCTCCTGCACACTGGCTGTTTGCAAATACAGCGTCTGTGATCCGGCCACACCAGGGTGTGTTGGGTTTCACTAAGCAGACTACAGGCACCCGCCCTGGCTCTTTAGAGCATCTCCCCGCAGTGCTTGGCCCAGGGCCCAGGGTGTACAGCAGGTGATTAAGGGTGAGCACTCAGGGCATTCCCCGTGTGGGGCCTAGCCACTGGATCGCTCTCCTTCCAACAGAAAGAGGGCATGAGGGAAAGCTGGGATGGCTCAGTGGGTTAAGCGCTCACTTTGCAGCCCCGGGGACCGAGGATCGAATCCCGGCCCCAGCCCATGTGGACCCATATGCTGAACTGGGGAGTGCCCCCAGTTCAGTTCTCACTGGGGTGAAGACTCCGGCCCAGTTCCTGCCCTGTGCAGCCCCACGCCCACCTGTAGAATGAAACTATGTGGAAAAACCGATGATATGCAACTATGGAGACTGCTCTGGGCCCTTCCCCTTCTCACTGTCTCTGTATCTCTCTCTCTCTCTGTCAAAAACAATAAAAATAAAAATAAAAAAAAACAAAGAAAGAGGGCATGAGCAGGGGCCCAGCAGGTCCGCCGGGCTTACCAGCCCCAGCAAGCCTTTCCCTACCCACTTTCTGAACTTCCCTAAGCAAGGAGAGGGCAAGGTCCCCAATAGCTCTTGGTGGATCATGCAAATGCAGGCAGCCAACACACAACAGTCTTACCCAGGGTTCCAGAACATTCAGAGCCTTAGAGGTCACCTCTGACATTTTTGTTAAAGTGAGATCCAATGCACTGCATGAGCTGTGATGTTAGAACCTGACTTCTCTTTTATGCACTATGGGAACCACCTTAGGAACAACTGGAGAAGTTTTAATATGGACTTGGTTTTATCTTATGCATGATAATGATGTTGTGGTCCTATCCAAGAATGTTCTTTCCTTTTCTTTTTTTTTAGGACATGCAGCCTAGGATATTTTGGGGTGAATTCTCATGTCTGCCACTTACACTGACATAGCCAAATGTTTAAAATCACTGATTCTGCTTGCTGGGCATATGGGTGTTCACGCTATCATTCTTTTACCTTTTCTTTGTTTTAATTTTTTACAATAAAAAAGTTGATAAAACAAGCAAGATCCAAGTTCCATTTCTTCCAAGAGGAAATCTGCTTACAGGTCTGAGTCTCCCTGCTTTGGGCCTGAGACGGCTCAGTGGCCACAGCCAGGGCGGGCTCACCAGAGGCCTGAGGCAGGCGGCCTCCTCTGGCCTGGAACTAATGCCCTAACCAGATGCTTCACTGCTAACTGGGGCTAAATACAGGCTGTGACAGAAACCTACCCATTATCCATCCTAGAGAGCCCCCTAGAGAACAGGGCCTGAGGGCTGTAGGATGCATTCCTCCCTGTGCTTGGGGGAGAGGCTTGGAGGAAGGGAGAGAGTCACTTGTCACCCTAAAGCACCTCCTCTGCTTCAAGACAATGAGGACTAGAGAAGACCACACAACAAACCACTACAATGAGGCCCCCCTGAGAGGAGGGGCTGGGACTCAGGCTCCCTGAGCTGGGCTGGTGTGGCCGACAGAGAAGTGCTAGGTTAGGCTCTACTACCAGAGCTGTGTGCTGTTGCCTCTGCTGTTCAACGGGAATAACAGCATGCAGAGGACCCCAAGGACGGCAAAACTCCTCAGTAAGCTGAACGGCTATCACACATGAGAATCCCCATTCTTTCTTTAATACCAAAGGACACAAAGATTGTGTTCAATGCCTACACATGACCAGGAGGTACCACTCGTTCTTTAACTTGGCTGACTTTTCTGACTAACGTAAATATGGTCCTGACCTAACCTAATCTACACCTATCTATGTAGATTTGAGGTACTAGTTATTTTCTTGAATATACATCACACCTAAAATCATGTTGTGGGCCCCCAGGACAAAGCAGATGGATGCTGTTCTGGCTCAAGGCCCTAATTTCGCAGACAGGCTGTCACCACCAGGTCACAGAGCACATTAGCCGTGGGTCAGCAGCTGTGACCCGGGCCTCTTGCCACTGCAGGCTGCCCTCCTCCCTCATCAGGAATGAGAGTTCTTGCGCCCTGGCCTAGCCTCTCCTAAAAGAAGAAAACCTGGTTCTGAAGGATAGTCATGCTGGCTCCACTTTGCCCTCCTGCAGCTCCGGAGAGCCCAAGGAGAACCTGGCCCAGGTGACTTGTGTCACTTCAGGTCTGCTCCCTCCTTTCCCAAAGAGGGTGGCACTCGGCCCACTTCATTGGGGGAGCCCAAGGCCCCTGCCCTAGAAGCTGGTCCCCAGTCCAGGGCCTGTGCTCCTCTAGCAGAACCTCAAAGAGAATCAGAGGACCCCCACATGCCTTGGAAATGTTAGATGAGTGACTAAGTGAACAAACAAACAAACAACCCACCCTCAAACAGCCCACTTCTCTCAAGGACGTCCTTCTGCCAAGGAGAAACAGCCAGCACGGCACATACCGAGAAGTCTGGCAGAAGAGGACGAGGGAGGCTTCGCATCTACTAGCAAGCTCCTGAACCTCCCTGAGCCTCTCTTCACTTCGGTGTAGGCTGGGGCCACAGCAGTGCGGCCTCTCAGGGTTGCTGGAGGATTCAAGAGCACAGAAGACAACTCAGCCCCGTGGCCAGCACGTAGGGAGCGCTCCTTACCTGTTAGCTTTTTTTATTTTTCTAAAGATTTATTTATTGTTTTTGAAAGATGAGAGAGAGAGAGAAGGGGGGAGGGCCCAGAGCAGTCTCCATAATTGTGCATCATTAGTTGTGACATAGTTTCATTCCACACAGGTGAATGTGGGGCCTCCCGCATGGGAGACAAGAACCTTCACCACCACCTCAGTGGTCACCAGTTACGCCGCAGTTCAGCATATGGGTTTACACAGGCCAGGGCCGGGATTCAAGCCCTGGACCTCATGGTTGCCAGGCAAGCACTCAACCCGCGGAACTATCCCTGCATCCCTATTCCTGTAAGCTTTAATATTTATTTATTTATTTATTTATTTATTTATTGTTTTTTGAGAGAGAGATACAGAGACAGAGAGAGAACTGAACTGAGGGAGCTCCCAGTTCAGCATATGGTTCCGCACGGGCCGGGGCCGGGATTCGATCCTTGGTCCCCAGCAATGCAAAGTGAGCGCTTAACCCACTGAGCCATCCCGGCTTCCCCCTGTAAGCTTTAAAAAGACACAAATGGAGGAAGCAAAAACTACCACCAGACTAGACGGAGGGCGGCACGGGGAGGTGGATGGGGCGTCTGTCTCACTGCAAGGGGTGAAGTTGAACTCTAAGGAGGCCACACCAGAGGAGGCTGCAGTGGACAAGGAAGACAGAAACAATGAGGCCCCACTTCTGACTCAGGGACTGTGCTCCCTGAACCACTGCTGTCCTGATCATGACTCCACCCTGCTTGAGGGAGGGAAGAGTCCAGCGGCTGCTGCCCCTATGGGCGCCCACAGCCCACTGTCCACTGCTGATTATGTCAGGGCCCAAGCCCCCTGGGGGCTGCCGGCCAGCCCACCCCAATTGCAGAATGTCTGCAGCTGTCCTCACCACATGGCCAGGACTGAGTGCCAGCTTCTCAAGGGACAGGGATGGGCCTGGCTCATCTGTACCCTCGACCCAACGCAGGACCAGGCAAACAGCAGTCCTGGGTCAGAAGCTAGATAGAACCAAGCCAGAGGCATGCATGGGGTTCCCGCTGCCTGCGTTCTCGCAGGTCCTGCAGAGAAGGCCAGTCTGAAAAGTCACACATCAGGCCTCTGTTCCCAGGTGCAGCAGCAGGCCTGTTTAGGTGGAGACACTCACATCCCAGCTGGAGAGAATGATACTGGGGTGAAATCACTGTGTAGTGCCCACTGTCCCCTCGGAACGATGGAGTTTTCCCACAGGCCACAGAGTGTCAGAACCAGTGGCTCTTGCTGGTCTCAGCTTCATCCCCTCTGAAAGGAAGGGGCAGACCAGATGGCCCCTATGGCCCTTCAAAGTTTGAAGTTTGGGCCAACTGGAATTCTGAGCCGCATGCCACTGCCCCAAATGACAGGTTACTGAAAGGTTGTAAAGGAATCTCAGATGTTTTACAGCCCCACTTGTAAGCAGTTCTAACTTCTTTGAGAACCAGGAAGTTCTTCCTGAGAGCCAACTTGCATTCCCTTCCCATTTTAACCCTGTCAAGCTTTCCTTGCAGAGAAGCCCAGGAAAGAACTAGTTACAGAGCACAGGGCCTTTGACCTGTGTGGACTAATGGGAAGCTAGGCGGGAGGGGGTAGGGCCATGGGTGGGTGGGCCACTGAAGGGACAGGGCTCTTGGGCCTCACCCCCTGCCAGCCTTGCTCCTCCCCCAGCCCCCCTCTGTCTCTTCCTTGGTCTTCAGCACAAATCACAGTAGGGAAAGGTATTTTCAGGGCCCTACTCAACTGGGCCCCTCCCCAGGGAGGCAACCTGGTAAAGCAAAGGACTTGCATTGGCTTCCTGGGCTGCCATACAAATAACCACCAGCTGGGTGCCTTAAAGCAACAGAAATGTATTCTCTCCCAGTTCCAGAAGCCAGCAGTCAGCACCAGTCACAGGACCGTGCTCCCTCCAGAGGCTCTAAGGTGATCAGATTTTAACATTGGTAAAGCGGGACACCACTGACCAGGGGGGAGGGGGTTCTTGATTAAAAATTGGGTCTATCTCCCGCCGTTCCCTAGCTTGTCATGCATTCTTTCCAAAAATTGGGACTTCTTTAAAACGCCGCGGAACGTGGGACAAATTGTTAAAAATCGGGACTGTCCCGCCAAAAGCGGGATGTCTGGTCACCCTACTCTAGGGGAAAGCCTTCCCTTGACTCTTCAGCTTCTGGGGGCTCTGGGCAGGGGTGTCCAACTTTTTGGCTCCCCTGGGCCACACTGGAAGGAGAATTGTCTTGCACCACATCTAAAATACACTGACACTAATGTAGCTGATGAACTAAAAAAGAAAAAAACCTCAAAAGAAATCTCGTGTTTTAAGGAAGTTTGCCACTTGTGCTGGGCACATGCGTCCTGGGCTGCATGCACCGGGGCGGTAGGGTGGACAAGCTTGCTCTAAGGCATTCCTTGCCTGGTCCGCCCCCATGTTCACACAGCCCTCCCCTCTGTGTTCGTGTCTTTGTCTATCTGTTCCAAAACTCTTCCTGAGTTTCTCTTATGAGGACAGATTTAAGGCACACTCACATGATCCAGAATGGTTTCATCTCAAGATTCTGAACCTAATTATATCTGCAAAGACCCTTTTTCCAAATAAGGTCACATTTACAGGTTCTGGGACATGAACATATTTTGGAGTGGGTGGGGGCACCATTCAATCCACTAGAGTTCTCACTGGTCAGAGTTGGAAGTCAAGTCCCCTGGACACGAGCTCATCACCGCGATCTGGAACTGTTTCCGCCACCTGTTGCATCTCTCCTATGGGGGCCAGAACTGCAGGCCACTGATGCTCAAGAGATCACAACCAGCTTCCCAATGTGAAGCCTATGCCTCAGCAGTTCTCAAACTGGAGACCTAATTAAGGGGACAAGGGGAAGGCTATTATCACAGCTCACTCCCCAAGGGAGTGAATCCCTGACTCAAGAAACTCAAGTCTGCTTCTATGGAGACTTCTTTAAGACACAAAATTAACTACAGAGAAATGTTGCCTTTAGGGCAGATAAAAGTACATTATAAAGAAAACCAGGGACGGGGGTAAATACATGGTGATGGAAGAACTGACTCTGGGCGGTGAGTACACAATGCACCACACAGACAATGTCCTATAGAACTTAGGTAATTTTTACTAACCAATGTTACCCCAATAAATTTAACAATAAAAAATACTAATAATAAAAAATCTAGAACCTGGGCCCCCAACCTCGGAGATACATCCGGTCCCCTGAAGAGGCTCAGCCTCCCACACAGCTCCCATATCCCCAGGTATGTGGTCTCCTCACCCCTCCACCAGCCTGAGCCCTGCCAGCCCCACCCCTGCACCCCACCTCCTCCAGTGGCTAGCCTGCTCTTTCCCTTTCTGGGCCCACTCCCTCGGCAGTGAGCCTCTCCCCAACGTGGACGCTACCTTCACAGCCCACAGAGACTGTCCAGATTGCCGGCAAGGTTGGGGAAAGGTTTAGCAGCTCATTCAGGATTCAGGACTCACTGGAGAGGAAGTTATCTTGGAAACTGGGCCAGTCCCATCAGAATCCCCTCACAGACACCACCGTGCGTTGTGGTTTCCACTTCAGCTGCGCATTAGAATCAGCAGGGGATGTTTAAAAATTATGAGGAAGCCAGAATGGCTCAGCGGGTTAAGCGCTCGCTTTACTGCCCCAGGGACCGAGGATGGAATCCCGGCCCCGGCCCCATATGCTGAACTGGGGTGTGTTTCCCATGCAGGAGGCCCCCAGTTCAGTTCTCACCCCCACCCCCACCCCGGTTCAGCCCCTGGCTCGAGGGGGCACGCCTCCCATGCAAGAAGCCCCCAGCCCAGTTCCCTCCCTGGGAGGCCCCCTGCCCACCTGTGTGGAACGAAACCATGTTGAAAACTGGTGACATACAACTATGGAGACTGCTCTGGGCCCTCCCACTTCTCTGTGTCTGTCTGTCTCTGTCAGAAAACAATAAAATAAATGTTTAAAAAAAAAAATTATAGGTGCCTGGGCCCCACCCTAGACCCACAAAATCTGCTCTGATGATAGGGCCTGGACATGAGTACTTGTCAAATCCTCCCAGGGAGGAGGCCTCAAAACACAGTCAAGGCCCACAAGAAGAGTGACCCAGTCTCAGAGTCTGGTGCCAGCCTTGGAAGCCAGCACTGCCCTCCACTCCAGTCAGGAGACTTGGCCCGACCGTGTCAGGGTGGGCTGGGGGCCGACCTCCGGCCACTGCCAAGCACAATGCTCCCACAGCTGGGCCCAGAGCACCCAGCGCACAGGCACTGACCGCCTGACTCCACGCACCTCCACAAGGCGCCCATTGCACCCCGCACAGCCTGTCCTGTGGTAGGGGGCGGGAAAGACCTTGCAGAGGCTGTGTGACTGGTCCAAGGCCACATGCTGCATCCTGGGAGGGGCCCTCCTGCAGGAAACAGGAGGGCTCCGAGCCCTGAGCAGGCTGAGGCTGGTTTCCCTCTACTCTCTGGGCAAATATTTACTTCCACACAGGCCACGATGCAAACACCTCTGTTGGTGAGAACATCTCATTGGAAAAATTAAATAAAACACAGCAGTCACCTTTCCCACCGTGAACAGCTCTTATCTCAGGAAAGGATGAAAATAGCTGGTTGTGCCAGTTGTATTTCCCCTCAAGACCTTAGTCTCCTCAACTATAAAATGTGCCTGTCTACCCAGCTCACAGGGTTGTTCCAAGGATCGAAAGAGATGAAGCAAGGTACCGGGGGCAGCACAAGAGAGCAGTGCCTCCCGCACCCCCAGCCCCCTCACCACACCCAGGGAGCTCTGGGCTCCTGCCCAGGGAAGCCCATCCTCCCGTCCTGCATTATCACACAGGCTCTTATGCCAACAGCCCTGAGACCACCACCCCATCCACGCCTGGCCCCTGTGGGAGGCACCACGGTTACCCTCTTTCCAAACAAGGAAACTGAGGCACAAGGAGTTGTCTGTGACTTGTCCATAGTCACACAGCTGCCAATCAAATCTGCTCCTCACCCTACTGTTCCCTCGGTCTGAGATGCTCTCTGCCGGCCTTCTTAATGGCGGGCTCCTTCTCACCCTTCGAGCTCCGGCTGAAATAGCTCCACCTTAAGACCTTCCTTGAGCACCCATCTAAAGGAGGAACTCCCCTCTCTTCCCACTTGTTCCCTCATTTCCTCTTCAGTAACTATCACAATGTTTACTTACTGGTTTGTGTAAATAAAGGCCTGGACTAAGCCTTTCTTGTTCATAACTGTTTCCTGGTAACAATCACAGTGCCCAGCATACACATTAGGCATCAAATAACTATTTGTGGACCAAATAAGCAGACGATCAAGGAACAGTCCCACCCTGGAAAGAATGGAAGGTCACAACTGGATTCTCTAGCCTTCCACTAAGATGTTGATTCAAACCCACTCAGATCCAAAGGTTCTTTCTGGGATTTTAAGATTTATTTTATTGTTTTTGACAGAGAGAGACAGAGACAGAGAGAAGTGGGAAGGCCCAGAGTAGTCTCCATAGGTGTACATCATCAGTTTTCAACCTGGTTTCAGTCCACACAGGTGGGTGGAGACCACACAGGGCGGGAACCAGGCCAGGACTCCCACATAGGAAGCACACCCCAGTTCAGCATATGGGTCTGCAGGGCTGGGGCCGGGACTCGATCCTCAGACCCTGAGGCTGCAAATTGAGCGCTTAACCCGCTGAGCCATCCCGGCTTTCCCGGCTTTTCTTTCCAATCCTGTGTCCTGGGCTTACCCAGAAGACATCTTTCCCTGTATGTGGAGCCTGCTGGTACAGAAATTTCCTTATCAGTCCCTTATCTGGTTTACTGAGCCCCACCCCAGGTTGGCATTGTGAGTCACCCAGACAGAAGAGGTACAAGGCAGGGGGAGGAAGGAGGCAAGTGTTACCCCTGCCTCCCAAACAAACAACCACGGGCAGTCAGGTCTCAATCCAGTCCTACAACTTAAAACAACCCCTGGCTTACAGGAAGGGTGGGATCATGCACAGGAGCCTAGACTGAGAGCAAAGGAACTTTCTCAGGGCCTCAGTTTGCTCATCTGGAAAATGAGTGCATTAGAAGATTCTCCAATCCTCCTCCGGGGCTGCTGTCCTGATTCTCTGGACGTTACCACCACCACGGCTGGGTTGGGGGAGGGGAGGACTTCTCTGCCAGGGGCCAGAGCCCAGGCCCCTGTCTTCCAGATCTGTCAGCCCCCCAGGCACAGTGACAGTGATGACGTCTCCAGTACAAAGGCTGCCTCCGCACCTTGAGCGACACAACTTTTTCTTTGAAGTGCTTGCTGACAACTAGAGGAAAATGGCCCTCTGCCTGATGAACCAAGCACAAGTTCTTAAAAATTAAGGAAATAAAGGATGTCCTGATGGGTGTTTGCCAACATGGAACAGTGGTTCTCTCCCAGTGGTAGAATGGAAGGCAACTGTTACGGTCTCCGGCATAGTTACGTGAATTGCTTGCAAGTTTTAAAACGATGTGCACATATTATTTTCACAAAAACAATAAAGCTCTTTTCAAAAGTTAGAAAGTCCTGAGGAAACTGAACCTACTTTCTTTTCCATCTGGCTTCATCTAGTCCTTAACTGAGATGCCAGGTAGGTGGGTTCTTCCAGAAATGCTGTCCCTCACCCACACCCTGACACCAAAGAGGAACCACCTCTTTCAGGAGAGGGGAGATGGCTGGTAAAGGTCATGGTGACCCAGTGAAGAAACTGAAGTCTAGCAACCTGGGTCCTGGTCTTGATCTGCTACTTCCTTGCTATGGGGTCTCAAGAGATTTGCTTCCTCTCTCCAGGCCTCTGTTTTCTCCTCAGTAAAATGGAAAGGTCACAGGAGAGGCATCTTTAAGGGTTTTTCTCATCCTCAGCTTATGGCTCTTGAGCACCTAGAATAGAGGAAGGTAGGAGAATGGCTCACCCTTCAGTAGCTGATGTAGTGTTTAGCATGTGCCAAGCATTGCTCTAAGCATTTCCTATATATCTACCCATTCAGGGGTCTCAACAACTCTCAGATAGGTTCTAACATCACTCATTTTACAAATATGGCAAATGAGGCACATGGGAATTAGTGGCTAAGTCACTCAAATTGGGCCAGAGTTGGGATTTGAACCCAGGCCGCCTGGTTCAGAGTCCACACTCTTAACCATGAAACTCTAGGGAAATATAAAGAATCACAGGCCAAGCTATGCTAACAGGGTCCATCCTTGGAGAAGGCAAGGAAGAGTTACCGTAATATTGCCTCTGGCTTTTAGGTAATAAGAGATACCTTACCCATATCCACTATCTTCCCCACTCAACCCCCCCTCCCCAATTGCAAGTACTTTTCTTCACAATATTACTAGTAATATTCCCCATACATACATATTAATAATAATAATAATGATTATGATTGGTCAGTACTTCACATGTCAAGGCACCAGACTTAGTGCTTTCTAGACCAATGTCTCCATGATCAGCCCAGCCCACTTTGCAAATTCAAGGCCTCAACAAAATCTAACCACTGCTGGATACACACCCAGCTCAGCCTCTAATCCAAGCACCGTCATCTCAGATCCTTGCCTACAAGACACAGACTGCACCACCTCGATGGGACAAGTGTCCCTGAGCACCTACTGTGTGCCGGGCCCCACGACCAGCATTTGGAAGAAAATATGAATGAGCTACACCACTGACCTCCAGGAGCCCATAGTCCAGCAAGGAAAACATTTGTGTAAGTGGATATCTAGAATACCCTGTGGCCCATGCTAAAATTAGAGGTGTGTCCCCAGTGGGCTGAGGGCATATCTGTCCGAGTGATTCACCCTGCATGGTCAGAAGGGGAGGCTCCAAGGGCCCCTGGGTGAGCTCACTGCTCTCAGAGACTCCTCAGCATCCTACAAAAGGGAGCAATGAGCTGGGGAAGAGGACGCCTGGGGGTTCATGCCAGTTCTGCTGAGTGACCCCGAAACACTTCCTCTCTAAGCCCTGAGACACCTCTCTGAAAACAGGAGAGCCCCCAAGTGCAGGATAGATCACTGTAGGTGGTTCCAGGTCATACTCATATTGACTCACAGACGGGGAAAAGTTCTCATTGCTCAATTCCTTTCCGATCCTTCCAATTGCATCAAGGAGCAAATCTCAGTTTTGGTGTCTGTTGGTCTTTAAACCTCTCGAACTTGCCAACCTGCTTTGTGAACAAAGAGAGCAGGTCCCAGGTTCACAGCCTACAGAGGCCATGACATCTGGGATTTAATGGCACTTTCGTTTTCCCTGTCCTGTATTTATTGTATCCGTTACCTGCTATTTTTAATGAGGAAATACTGGTTTCTTATTGGCAGTAGTAATATAAACTCTCCTTTTAAACAAATTTAAGTTTAAAACGTAAGTCAGTTTGAACAAATACAGTTAATATTACAACTGCTAAAACCTCTACGTAGGGCAATTTAACAACAATTATCAACACTGTAAGCACACATACAAAACCAGGCAAGGCAGTCCTATGCTATTAGACATTTCAATAACAATTACCACTGGATGGAAGGGGAGCTTTGACGACTGCTGTCCATTCTGTTGGCTGACCTGGGGGCTCATTGTACAGGTGTGTTCACTTTGTAAAAATTCATCAAGCTGTACACCTGTATGATCGGTGCATACCCTTTAACCCAGCAACTGCACTTCTAGAAATTATCCTGCGGACACACACACATATGTGCAAAGCAACACGTTCAAAGATGCTCACTGCAGCACTGTTTACAGTAACCAGAAATTGGAAGCAACCTGAGTTCACCAGCTGGAGACAGATTAAATAAATTCTGGCATAGCCTAGAGTGAATTCTATACAGCTATCAAACAGAATGAGGCAGCCCCTAGCAGAGCTCCAGAAGTTATATGGATTTAACTTTAAGTGAAAAGGTCAGGGCAGACCTATATAAAGTGTGCTGCCTATGTGGGGAGAAAAAAACAATGTAATTCATGTCTGTGTGTTTGCCTATGGCATCCTATGGCTAGGATAGTAGCTCAGAGAAGAATCACAAGACACTGATAATAGATGTGCCCTCTGGACAGGGCAGGCCAGGGGAGGGGGTAGAAGGGAGGCTTATCACTGATAACTATCCTTTTGTACTTCTAAATTTTGTACAAAGTCATTATTCGAGAATAAGTTTTAAAGCAAAAAGTCTTACAGAAAGTGTACGGCTATGATGAAGCTTACGGCCCCTTCCAGATCTAAAGATTGAAAGAGTTAGTACTTTGGGCTTATAAAGTAAGTAACCCTTGGCACCACTCCTCCCAAGGGATGGTGCCAGAGATAATGGGCTTTCCTGTAATGAGTTTCAATTAACAGCAAACCCAGTCCCAGAAAAATTACCTACACTGGGCCTCCTCCCTGCAGTCAAACTCTGGCACCTGGAGCTGCCTGGCATAGCTGGCAGGTGGCTGGGTTCTTGGCATGGGTGGGGAGATTCTTAAGCAGAAATACTCCCAGTGATAAGAAGTCAAGGATTTAGTAAGAATCTCAGTTGGCTGGAGTGAAAGGATTCCAAGGTCTGAGTCCCATCCTGCCCCAAGAGAAGAATCAAAACAAGGGAAATAAGGTGGTCTTCTCTCTGGGGTGTAAGGGACAGTGACAGAACAAGGCCTTGAAAATTCACAGAAAAACTTTCTTTTATGTAGCACTTGGCTTGCCCACATGTCACTATCTCCCCATATCATTCATCCTAAAAACAGTCCATGAGCTGTGGAGCACAGTATCAGGGATCCATTTTACAGATGGGAAAATGGAGGTGCAATGAGGTGAAGAGACTGGTCGGTGATTACATGTGGAGAGAAGAGGTGAAGCCAGAAACATACCGTAACTCCCACCTTCTGACTCCTGGTCTTCCCATAGTTTCCCACCTCCCCACCCATCAACCTTAGCCTTCCCTTTCTTTTTTTTTTTTTTGTAAGATTTATTTTATTGTTTTTGATAGAGACAGAGAGAGAAACAGAGAAGGGGGAGGGCCCAGAACAGTCTTCATAGTTGTACATCATCAGTTTTCGACATGGTTTTTTTCCACACAGGTGGTCGGGGGGCCTCACAGGGTGGGAGCTGGGATGGGGGCCTCCTGCATGGGAGGCATACCCCCTTAAGCCAGGGGCCAAACTAGAGGGCAAGAACTGAACTGGGGGCCTCCCACATGGGAAACACACCCCAGTTCAGCATATGGGTCCACACGGGCCAGGGCTAGGATTCAATCCTCAGTCCTCAGGGGTGCAAAGCAAGCACTTAACCCACTAAGTCACCCTGGCTTCCCCCATTTTTTTTAAAAGATTTTATTGTTTTTGACAGAGAGCCTTCCCTCTTTCATCTCTGACCTACAGAGAGAGCTCCTGAGGCCAGACAAGCAAGGGGCAGGCAAAGAATCCCAGAATCAGAACCAAGGAGCCTATGAGACCATCTAGCCCAGCAGTTTTCAACCCTGCACACAGTAGAATTACCTGGAGAGCTTGAATGAGTTTAAATAAATACCTACACCCAGCCATCTGTAGTGTTTTTAAAACCCTGTAGTTGATTGTGATGCATCATCAGGAAAGAACTCAATGTTAAATGAGAGCCCAAATCACCTCCACCCCAATCCCACATACAGCCTCCCTATGGGTCCATGTTCCAGCCTCTAGCCCCCGAACATACTGCTCATCTTTTGTCCACATTACCTAGAGTCAGAGAACCAGACTGGGAGCTGTGCTCACCTAAGTTTTCTAGACAGGCAAGTCATTTAATAGCTCTGCGCGGCCCCAAACAGGAAAACGACTTGCCTAAGACCTCCCAGTGAAGAGGTTACAGAACAAAAATGAAACCTGAATCTCTTGATCACTTGACCAGGTCACATCTACAGAGGGGTCACATGGAAAGTCAGGCCTGAAGGCAGATCCAGCAGTTCCTGCTAGCTGACTAGACCCAACGAAGGGCTAAGGAGGAGATCCAGAGTATCTGTGTGTTTTGGAGGGATGGGTGTGTGCTACTCCCTCTCCTGTTACTGGGCAAGTCTGCAATGCGGCATTCTGAAGGGCAGGGGACTATTCTAAGTGCCAGGACTGGAGCTGGGCTGTACAATGATATCTTCATTTCTAGGTGGGGACTAGCCTCGTCTGAAATCTCCATAAAGAAATCCAGTCTCTCACAGGGATGTATAGTATAGCATAGAGAAAGCTTAGCCAACATGCGACCCGTGGCCACGCGCGGTCCAGACAGCTTTGAAGGTGGCCCACCACAAATTTGTAAATTTTCTTAAGACATGAGATGTTTTTGCAATGTTGTTTTTTTTTTTTAGCTCATCGGCTTTCATTAGTGTTGGTGTATGTTATGCGTGGCCCAAGACAATTCTACTTCTTCCAATGTGGCCCAGGGAAGCCAAAAGTTGGAGACCCCTGGCATAGAGAATACTGTCAATAATGTTGCAACAGCTATGTATAGTGCCAGGGGTGTACCAGACTAATGGGGGAGGGGTCACTGCATAAATTATACAGTGTCTAACCACTATGTTGTACACCTAAAACTAACATGAAATAGTATCGCATGTCAACTATAGCTAAAAAATAAATAACTAAAAAAAAAGAAAGAAATCCAGTCTCTTGGGACATTTACTAGGAAGGCCCAACTTCCCTTCCCATAAAAATAAACGTGGCTCACACTTGAGCTCTTCACCGATTCCTGTGCTAAGCACTGTACTCGCCTGATTTCATTTAATCTCCACAACCATCCTAAAAGTTGAATATAATTACTGTCAATAAGGAAACGATGGCCTAGAGTTAAAGTCACTTCCCCGAGATCACTCAGCTAGAAAGAGGAAGAGACAGGATTCCAAGGCTGGTTCCTGTCCTACTAATACCATCCTGCCCACAGCAAGGCAGAAGAGAAGGTAAAGCCCAGTGGGTGAGGAAGCATTACCGAGCACCTAGGAGCAGCCAGCGACCTCTCCAGAATCCTCCCAACCACTCCACGGACAAGACACACACCTCCTCCTGCTACATCCTCCTTCCACGCAAGAGACACCCAAGAGCAGTGAAGGCAGCATCCTGTTCAAGGGCATCAGCAAGTAAAGATGGGGGATGGGCCAGGGGGGCCAGGGCCACAAAGCCTGCCCACGTCTGCTCCACAGGTTGATAGGTCGGCAAACTCCGATAGCTGACAGGCGGGGTGGAACCAGCGGACGCGGCGGACAGGCCCGCTGGTCAGGTGCAGGCAGGTGAGCCAGGTGGTGCTCCTAGGTCGTCGCTAGCCAGCTCTAACCTCCCGACCCGGGCGGCTGAAATCCCAGCTGAGCCGCCAGAATTTCCCGGTTCCCAGGGAGAGTGGGACCAAGAGCCAGGCATGCCTCCCCACCCCCACCCCACGCGCCCTCCCAGGAGCAGCCAAGTTTGGACCCAACCCCGGGATCGGCGTGGGGGCGGTCAAGGGCGTGTGCCCCCATCCCTGGGCCCTGCTGGCCACTCACCCAGAACACTGTGGAGTAAATGACGAGTGAGAACTTGAGCCAGAGGTAGGAGAGGCGCGCGCAGTAGCGCACCTGCTCCGAGTCCCCGCGGGGCATCTTGGGCACTCCGGTCGCAGGGATCCGGGGCTCCCGGGCTGGGTCCCCGACTTCGAGCAGCCCCACCTGCGGCTGCCTGCCGGGCTGCCCGCCCCGCCACCGGCGCTCACTCGGGGACTGACACGGGCCAGCCGCAATCACAGCCGAGGCCCGGGACCAGCCAGCCCCAGCGGCCAATGGGAGCGAGGCAGGGGCCCAGCCCTGGGCGGGGCTACGGCCGGGCCCAGACGGGGATAAGGAGGGGAGGGGGCGAGGGTTTTGCCGAGGAGGTCGCGTGCAGCCCTGGAAACGCCTGTACTAACGGGACCTGCTGGAGTACGAACAGAAGGGCTCTCGGGTGAGAGCGAGTATGCTTAATCCCGGGTACATAGAAATGCACACTTTCCACTGTTGTCAAGAGGGAAGACTATGGGGAAAGGGCAGGACCGAACAGCTAAGGTGTTAAGAGTGTGCAGGATGTGAATGGAACAAAGTGGAGTGCCACGTCTAAGAAGGTGCAGCAGACCAGGGTGGGGCAAAGAGGCCCCCATGCAGCTTTGTAACAGATCCCTTTTCCCCACTCTCTGAAATCCCCTTCTCAGTGGCCAGATGAGATCCCAACACTGCCCGCCAGGGGCCTCCTTGGAAGCCCTCCCCCACCCATTCTCAGGCCGTGTTGGCAGCCCCTTCCTTGCACACTCTCAGCACACGTCCCACCCAGCCTCTTCCCACTCAGCCTTTCCTCTGCCTGATGCCAGACAAGGCTGTGAGTCGTCTCCCATAACCACAGGGCCCCAGCTTAACTCACTGCTGTTTCCTTGTCTCCCAGGCCTAGCTCAGCCTGGGCTTGGGAACCAGACAATGACTGTGGCTTTCAGTAATTAAATGTGGGGCCCCGAGGTCATGAACTCAAGGCAGTGCTGGGTGGGGTCCCTGGTGGTGACGGAGGGAATGGCACCCTTGTCCAAGTCCCCGTCCTGGACTCCCAAGCCTCCTGCATACACAGACTCCTGAAGAGGGACAGTCACACAGCCGGCCCAGCCCCCAGGGCTCTGCCCTAGAAGGAAGAAAGTAAGGTTGGGGGTGGGGAGGAAGAATGCCCTGCCCAGACGGGCCACAAGGAAGCCAGTTTCCTGGTACAAAAGGAGCAGGTCCTGCAAGAGTGTTCGGGTGGATAGGGACCTGGAACCAGACACTGCAGGTTACCTTCAGATGAATAACTAAGGTCCAGGAAGTCATCCTACCACAATGTTAAAAGTTGTCCTTTCTGTCCTTTGAGGAGGAGGAAACTAACTCCTTACCCCTCTTTGGGGGACTAGCTTCCCACCCCAGCCTGGCAGAGCGAGTGCTATCCCCACTGTTTGAGGTGCGGGTCTCTACCCCAGGAGGGCTAGTCCAGCACCTTGCCCTCTGAGGGGTTAGTCTGTCTCCCCTTCCCTGGGGGTTAGCCTCTAGCCTACACTCAAACACACACACATTCCTGTAAGATACCTGGAGGGATGAGCCTGGAGCTTTTGGAGCTGTCACAGCCTTCCCTGGGTTCCTGAGCTCCTTCACTGTCCCTCCCCACCCCCAACCTCACCCCCAAGTACCAAGGGATGTCCCCCCAGTCATATTTGCACACACTGATACCTCATAAAAAGTGGCAACCACCTATTTGCAACTTTTCCATCTTTTCGCCAGGGAGCTCTGGGCTGGGGGTCAGCAGGTCTGGTGCCAATCCTGGTTTTGCTATTAACTTTTGGTGAGACTGTTAGAATATGTGGCATACACAGTGTGACATACAAGTTTAAGTGTGACCCTGGCTGCAGATTAGACCACCTGGTGGGCTTTATATGTGTCCTGACAATACACCTTCTGGGTATTTACCCCCCAAATTTTAAAACCTTAGTCTGTAAAAACATATGTAGCCCTATGTTTATCACAACACTATTCACGGTGGCCAGTCATGGGAACAACCAGAGTGCCCTTCGATAGATGACTGGATAAAGAAGCTGTGGTACATTTACACAATGGACTATTACTCAGTGATAAGAAAAGATGAAATACTGCCATTTGCGAGTAGATAGACCTTGAGATCATCATGCTAAGCAAAATAATCCAGACAGAACAAAACAAGAACCATATGACTCCACTCAATGTGGACTATAAAACTGAAAGCAGGGGAAGCCAGATGGCTCAGCCAGTTAAGCACTCACCTTGCAGCACCAGGGTCCAAGGATCGAGTCCCGGCCCCAGCCTGTGCAGACCCATATGCTGAACTTGGGTGTGCTTCCCATGTGGGAGGCCCCCAGTTCAGCCCCTAGCTCACAGGGACATGCCTCCTATGCGGGAGGCCCCTAGCTTGGTCCCCATCCTGCACGGCCTCCTGCTCACCTGTGTGGAACAAAACCATGTCAAAAACTGATGACACACAACTATGGATGACACACACACTGGGTCCTCCCCCTTCTCTCTGTCTCTGTAAAAAACAATAAAATAAATCTTTTTTAAAAAACCTGAAAGCAACAAAGAACAAAAACTATGGACACAGTTAATAGTTTAGTGGTTACCTGAGGATGAGGAGGGAGAGGAGTGGGGGGGGGGGGAAGCCAAATAGATGGTGATGGAAGGAGAGCTGACTCTGGCTGGTGAACACATAATGCAACATATAGACACAGTACTATAGAATTATATACCTGGAACCTATGTCATTTTTACTAACCAATGTCACCCCAATAAATTTATAAATAAATAAATAAATCCCGATATCTAAGCCTCAAACCAGTCATGTCAGAATCTCCACCTACAGGGACCTGGGAATCAGTATTATTTAGAGGTCCCGGGTCCTTTTGAATGTGCAGCGAAGACTGAACATCACTGATCTAGGGTAGTCATGAGAATGAGGTGGTCATCCAGCATTTTATCAGAAGGCCACACTCCAGGGGTCACTCAGCTGTCTAGTGGTGTGCTAATAAATGTTTAAATAACTGGTTCTCTGTAGGGGAGGACCCTGTTACCAACTTCCATGGTGTAAATATGTCCACCATATCTGACTTAAAGTTGCCAACTCAGAGTCAGTGGACCTGGGAATTAAGGAGAAACTACACAATCACACAAGTCAGCTCAGCACCCCTGGGGCTCTCCAAGTCTTCATCTGCCCTTGAAGCTTTACTGATTAGCGTAGAGAATGCCATAAGAAATACATCCGTGAAATTCGTAGTTTATTAATTAGCATAACAGGTGCTAGAAATGAGCTTTTGTTTGGTAAAATTAGGAGTATTCAAGATACGTAGATTGGCTAAAATGGTTGGGGATACCTATCCATTGTTCAGAGTAAAAGAATCTCACTTAGGGATAATGCCTGGGCTGACTCCCTGAGGGGCCTTGTCCCAAGGTTATTCTGGTTGCTTGTTGTGGCCATCCATCTAAGTGAATCCTGCCTCTAGAGCATTGTATCTTCCTTGAGTAGGCCCTTCATGTGAGGTGGTAAAGCAACTAAAGGGCCTGCACTGACTGCAGAACAGATATTATGGACCGGTTTTGTGGCTACTTGCTAATAAATATTTGTTTTATAGTTATTTGTATGGGTAACAATTTGTTCTGACATGTTTTCATGATAACCTGGCATGGAGCTTGTAGAGGGAAATAGTAACCCTCACTTTTAGTGGCTACTACTGTTTATGGGAGGAAAAAAGTCAGGATGGTGGATGACAAACTGGGCTAGCATAAGTTTACATTCATGCCGCTGGACAAGAGCCTATGCCTCTGTTTCCCCATCTGTGAAACCATGAGGTTGGATTGTTTCTCTTCTAGCTCTAACAATCTTAGCTATAGTCCTCACAGTCAAGTCAACAAGTGTATACTGAGCTTCTCCTATGAGTCAGTCCCTGCCCCAGGTTCTGGGCACGCAGATGTAAACAAGATAGACAAGAGCTTCCATTCTCTTCTGTTCAGGACTGGAGGGTTGTGAGAACATTCAACGTGTATGAAAACCAATACATAGGGGAAGCCGGGTGGCTCAGTGGGTTTAGCACTCACTTTGCAGCCCGGGGGACTGAAGATTGAATCCCGGCCCCGGTCTGAGTGGACCATATGCTGAACTGGGGAGTGCTCCCAGTTCAGTTCTCACTGGGGTGAGACCCCAGCCCAGTTCCTGCCCTGTGCAGCCCCGCACCCACCTGTGAAATAAAAACTATGTGAAAAAACCAATGATGTGCAACCATGGAGACTGTTCTGGGCCCTCCCCCTTCTCTCTGTCTCTTTCTTTCTCTCTCTCTCTCTCTCTCTCTCTCTCTCTCTCTCTCTCTCTCTCTCTCTCTGTCAAAAACAATAAAAAATAAATAAATCTTTAAAACCCAATACATAAAAAGGGTAAGTTCAGGTACTGACATGTGCCAAAGACCTGGGAGAGGGGCTTCGGAGTGGAAGAAACAGCAAGCGCAAAGGCCATGAGAGAGGAAGACATGAAGAGGTCCGTGGGACTCAAGCAAGGGACAGAGGGAGAGCAGAAGGGGCGAGGTCAGAGACACAGGCAGAAGCCTCATAGCTTTGGTCAGTGGTGTAGATTTATGCACTTCCAGTTGCAGTAAGGATCACGGGTAGTTTTCAAGCAGATACAGAATCTACTTTATGCTTCAGAAGGCTGCCGCCTGGAGGATGAACACGAGGGTGGCTGGGAGGGCAGGAAAGCTGGTTCGGAAGCCATTGCAACAGCCCCAGAGCAAGATGGCTGTGGCCTGAGCCAGGAGCATAGCCCTGGAGATGGTGACATGAGGTTGCATTGAGGACATACCTTGGAGATAGAGCCAACAGGGTTTATTGACAGACTGGGTATGGAATGTGAAAAAAAGAAATCAATGATGATTCCAAGTATTTTTACCTTGAGCAACTGGGTAGATGTTGCTGTTATTTACAAAGACGAGGAAAATCAGGAAGGGCGGTGGGTGAGAGGAGGTAGGGTCAAAAGTCAATTACCTTGTTTGGCCATTTAATTTTTTGAGCTATCTTTTCAAAATCCATGTGCAGTTGAACAGGGAACTCAGAAGCAGGTTTAGGTTAGAGGATATAAGTTTGAGAGCCATCAGATCAATTTAAAGCATGAGCTTATGTGAGATCATCTAGGGAGAAAATGTAGCAAGAGAAGAGAGACAAAGACAGACCCTGGAACCCTCCAACATTGAGAGGAAAGGGTGCTGACCAAGAAAACAGAAGGTACAGCTGGTGAGGTAGAGGGGAAATGAGGTCAATGAGGTGTCAGGGATGCCTGGAGAAGAAAGGGCTTCCAGATGTTAAAAGAAAAGTGCGGGATGCTGGGCTAGCTCAGTGGTTGAGCACTTGCCTCACAATCACAAGGTCCAGGGTTCGATTCCCCACCTAGCTTGTGCAGACCCATGTGACGGACTGCAGTGCAACTGGTAACCTCAGGATGGCAGCAAAGGTTCTCCCCTCCCATGTGGGAGACCCCCGGTTAGGTTCCTGCCCCATGTGGCCCCACATCCACCTGTGTGGAATGAAACCTTGTCACAGCTGATGATGAGCAACTATGGAGACTGCTCTGGGCCCTCCCCGCTTTTCTCTCTCTCCTCTCAAAAAACAAATAAAAACAAGGGAAAGCCGGGATGGCTCAGTGGGTTAAATGCTTACCTTGCAGCACCAGGGACCGAGGATCGAATTCCGGCCCTGGCCCGTGCGGACCCATATGCTGAAATGGGGAGCCCCCCCAGTTCAGTTCTCTCTCTGTATCTCTCTCTCACTCTCTCTGTCAAAAACAATAAAAAATATATTTAAAAAAATAATAAAATAAAAATAATTTTTTTTTTTAAGTGCAACAGGATTTAGTGTCCTGGGAACTTCCTTTAATACACTGAGGTTTCATCTATGTCCTGAGAGGTCAAGTGGGAGCAGAACAGAGAACTGACCCTCAGCTTTAAAAGCTGGTGACTTTGGTAAGAGTTCTTTGAATTACGCAATGGAGACAAAAGCCAATCTAAGTGGTTGGAGGAGAGAATGGAAGGGGAAGAAATGGAGGAGGAAAGGATGGATAACACAGTAAGTTTATGCTCCCAGGCTGGTATAGGAAATCAATTACATGGGAGGAATTCTTCCCAACCCACCAAACAGCCTCCCAGGCCAAATATGCAAGAGTTAGCTTCTGTGTGGGAGAATTTAATGGCCAGAAAATCTTTGTGACTTCTCTACTGTTAAAGAACAAAATTCAACCGAGTAAATTTGAAGATCTACTAATTGGCTTTGTTATTAAATGATTCATGAATGGAGCAGCATCCCATTTAGCAACTAGAAGGGAGCTCCACAGAGCTGTATAAAATGGAAGTTGTGCAAAAAGAGGGTGGAATTGAGAAGTTAAAAGAGTAGATTACTTCTGGCAAGGACAACTTCCCTTATTCTTTTTTTTTTTAAGATTTATTTTATTGTTGTTGACAGAGAGAGACAGAGGCAGAGAGAGACAGAGAGAAGGGGGAGGGCCCAGAGCAGTCTCCACAGTTGTACATCATCAGTTTTTGACATGGTTCATTCCAAATAGATTCTGAACAACAGCCCCCAAGGAAAGCCAAATCACAAGCTCGCTGCTCAGAGCAGCCTGGGTCACCCAGTGGTTTTGCATTTTGCAAATCCTCTGAAGAGCTGCGTGGGAAAGGCCAGCTCCTCCGGGCCCCTCTTCATGCTCCTCATCACTGCCTCCACTGAGGCTGACCCCAGATCACTCTCCTTGTGTCTCCCAGTCCCTCTCCTCCCCTTGTCTGCTGGACACCCCTCCTTGCAGCACCCCCTCCTTGTAGCCCCTTCCCCCAGGACTTTCTGGAGCTTTCAAAGCCTCTGGAGACTGCCTGCCTCCTTCCAGGCAAACAGGACCAAATCACCTGCCCTTGTGGCTCCCTGTGCCCTGCCCCTCCCCACACCCTTTCTCTAGAGACGTGATCCTGGACCAGCTGTGCAAATGTTTCCTTGCACACAGGTCACCCAGGCCCTCCTTCCTACTGTCCCCTGCTGCCCGGCTGCTCCTGCCCAGCTGGTGAGAACAGATGGCCCAGGAGCCGCTGTGGGGGGTGTGGTAGGGGGCTGGGGAAGGGATGCTAATAACCTAACTGACTGCTCATAGGAAACTTACTAAATGACGGCACAGCCATGCCATGGAATGCTGTGCAGCTGCTGAAAGTGATGTGGAAAGGCAGCAAGGATCATGGAGACCAATCTTCATCCACTGTGGCTCTGTCTGGGGACAGGGGTGGGCCCCAAATCAGGCTCTTCTAGTTTTGAGGCTTCAGTAAGGCTTTCCAGGCCTCCATCTCCAGTGATGGGGATGGAAACAGAAGAGGGGCCACGGGAGGATAAAACCTGTGGAGGAACTGCTCTTGGCCTTCAGAAGGATGCACCTGCCGAGTCCCAGGGAGAGTGGCCACTGCCAGAGCCCCGGGGGACTGAGCTGGAAGGTGCTAGATCTGGCAAGTGGGTGGGTCTTACATAAGGTGACAAGATTTTAACATTGGTAAAGCGGGACACCATTGACGGGGGGGGGGGGGCAGTGGGTTCTTGATTAAAAATCTGGTCTATCTCCCGCCGTTCCCTAGCTTGTCGTGCATTCTTTCCAAAAATCAGGACTTTTTTAAAAGGCCGCAGGACACGGGACAAATTGTTAAAAATTGGGACTGTCCTGCCAAAAGCGGGACGTCTGGTCACCTTAGTCTTACAGGGCATGGTCTATCCAGGCAGGGGTTCCAGGGCTGGCACTGGGTTCTGCCTCCTGCGCTCCCCTTTTGGGGAGGGGACAGGCTCTGAATGCACACTGCCTCCGGGTGTTGGATGGAGGCATGAGTTAGGGCAGCCCAGGGGTTCATTCAGTACTGGGGTGCAGGGATCCAGATGAGGAGGGGCTATGTGACCCAAAAGGCCTATTTCATGATATGATTGGGGAGGGGAGAAAAATGGAGCAAGATACCCAATGGTAAGTTCAATATGACCACAGATTTCCCCCAAAATGTATTGCTCCTCCATGTGTACGGTGTGAGGTCTCTCCTATAAGAAAGAGGGACTCTGGGATGCCGGGATTGCTCAACAGGTAGAGCACTTGCCTTGCAACCGTGAGATCCAGGGATCAAGTCCCAGCCCTGGCCCGTGCAAACCCATCTGCTGAACTGTGACGCAGCTGGTAACTACTGAGATGACTACAATGTGAAGGCTCTCACCTCCTGTGCAGGAGATCCCCGGTTCAGTTCCCACCCGACATGGCCCCACATCCACCTGTGTGGAATGAAACCATGTCACAGCTAATGATGTACAACTATGGAGACTACTCTGAGCCCTCCCTTCTCTCTCTCTCTCCTTCTCTCTCTCTCTCTCTCTCTCACCTTCTCTCAAAACAATAAAGTAAATCTCTAAAAAGAAAGAAAGAGGGAGGGAGGGAGGGAGGGGGGGAGAGAGAGAAAGAGAAAGGAAGAGAAGAAAGGCCCTGTCTGGAGAAGAAGGTGGGAGTGGGTTCTCCTGAAATGGGTAATGAGCAGATGGCCAGTCCTCTCCTGTGCAACTTGGCTTCCCAGCCTGGGCCCCAGGTGTGTCTTCACAGTCTCTGGGCCCTTTTCATTCCTCAGCAAGCGACAGGGTCCTGTGGCGACATGTTCCTGAACATTGGTATGAGGCTTGACCCGCTCAGCACATCACCTGTCGCATTTCCTGGAAACCCTGACTGACAGCACATGTGAGCCTTAGCTCAGACTGTGGACGTCAGCTGGGCCCTTGCCTCACACTCGTCTCCCAGGGCAACCGAGAGAGTCCTCAGCACAGTCCTGAGGACACAGATTGCACCTGGGCCTTCTTCCTTCCCCATCTCTCAGCTTCCACATCCCTTATGGCAGGGGTGTCCAACCTGTGCGCTTCCGGGCCACACTGGAAGAACTGTCTTGGGCCACACATAAATACACTAACACTAACGAGTGTTAATGAGCTAAAAAAAAAAATCACAAAGAGAATCTCATGCTGTTCTAAGAAAGTTTACGGATTTGTGTCGGGCCACATTCAAAGCCGTCCTGGGCCACATGTGGCCCCTGGGCTGCAGGCTGGACAAGCTTGTTTTAAGAGAAAAAACAGATGCCCCAGAAAAATGTGTTGCCTTTCTTTCTCTTGTCCCTTCTTTCTAGGGTGATCAACCATCCCAGTTTGCCCACAGCTGAGGGTGATTTGTGGTACATGGTCTTAATACACTCCGTTTTAAAATTGGAACAGTAGGGGAAGCCGGGATGGCTCAGTGGGTTAAGCGCTCACTTTGCAGCCCCAGGAACCGAGGATCAAATCCCGGCCCCGGCCTGTGTGGACCCATATGCTGAACTAGGGAGTGCCCCCAGTTCAGTTCTTACCGGGTGACTCCCATCTGTGGAATCAAACTATGTAGAAAAACCAATGATGTGCAACTATGGAGACTGTTCTGGGTCCTCCCCCTTCTCTCTGTCTCTGTCTCTGTATCTCTCTCTCTCTCTCTCTGTCTGTCAAAAAACAATAAAAATAAATCCTTAATATTGGAACAGTTCCTAGAAACTACAACAGTTTGCCTGGGACCGAGATATTTCCTGGGATA
This sequence comes from Craseonycteris thonglongyai, assembly GCA_004027555.1. NCBI lineage: Eukaryota > Metazoa > Chordata > Mammalia > Chiroptera > Craseonycteridae > Craseonycteris > Craseonycteris thonglongyai. The sequence goes on along the minus strand of PVKE010003109.1, from coordinate 9,389 downwards.
CAGGGCATTTGGTGCTGAAACCAGAAAAGTCCTGTACAAAACCAGGACAAATTGGCCACCCTACTTTCCAGCCTTCCCAGCATCTCACAGATGTTCAGAGGGGAGCAGCCCGTGGTGGGGAGCCTCAGGCCTGTGCCCTCTGAGGAGAAGTCAGAGAAGTGGAAGGGAAGACTCAGGGGACAGGGCCAGTGTCTTCAGCTATCTGAAGGCTGTCATGGGGGGTTCCCTTGGGATAGAAGTAGGACCAAAGGGACATGTTGAGGGCAAGCTGAGTTCCCTGAAGCATCACTGGTTGTGAAAAACATTTGATTCAGTCAGGATGGGGGTGGGGGGGGGGGGTGTCACATATCAGCCCTGCCACACGCAAGCCAGCTCTTATGAGGACACTGGGAAGACGAGTTACCCTCTCAGGACACCAGTGTGAAATGCCTTCAAGGACTCAATGGTGCCCTTTAAGGAAACCAAATGAAACTATCGCGCACTGTACCTAGAACAAGGCTGTGAGTCAAATCTGCTGTGAGCCACCAGCCGACGACCCTCTGTCTAGCCCAACAGGGACGGACACGCACCAGAACCACTGGGCGTGGAGGGCAACGGCTGGGAGACCATCAGAACCTTCGCCTCTCCTCACAGCAGGCCCTAGCTTTGCACCTGGCATCCACCCTCCTGAGACACTGTCCTCCGGCTGACTCTCCTTCAAAACTTTTTGCAGAAACCGATCCATGCTGTGGGGCACGTTGGGAGGTGTTTGTACGACAAATTATGAAGAAGAAGACAGAGCGGTTAGGACATTTTCCTCAGGTCACTCACCGAGAACATTAGCAATAAACCAAGACTGACAGTGGTGGTTCAAGGAGCACCCCAGCTGGCAGGACCTTTAGACATTATTATGTCCGACCCTCCTGAGTGCACCTCTTGCTCATGGTTGTATATTTTACATTTGTGCCCTTTTCTACATGTGTACTATACTGCACAAGTTTTTTAAAAAGAAAAGATGTTCTCTGGTTTTAATTTGCATTTCTGATGATCAGTGAAGTTGAGTCCATTTTTATATGCTGATCAGCCATTTGCAGTACTATACATTTCCTGTTTTTATCCTTTGCCCATTTTCCAACAAGTCACAGATTAAGTGGGCAATGCCAAGAGCTGGCAGGCTGAGACAATGCCACTCTGCCTCTTCTGCCACCGGGGAGGGGCCTCCTCGCTGAGGAGATGCCAGGCTGGTTTCACAGAAGCTTTACCACAGGGTCCAGGAGCCGACCCCCAGCAGGGGTTGGCCTGGTTGGGGTTCAGCAGGGCATTCTGGGAAAACGGACGGGTGGGGGTTGGGCCAGGCCTGTGTGACTCACTGGGAGCCGCGGAGTGCCCAGGCGTGCCCTGCAGCGGTAGCTCCACCTGTCACTCAGGAGGGCCGGGTGCTGCTGGGGGAGGGGAGCCCCAGGTTCCCAGGGCAGGCTGAGGGTGCCAAGAAGGGGGCTGGGCAGCACAAGCTGGGTCTGGCCTTGAAGCTGTAGCTACTGAGGAAGGGATGGGAGGCTCTGAGCACTCGGTAAACACCCACGGATCTGCTGCTCTGTCAGGAAAGTTTACAAACCAGAGAGTCCTTCCACGCGCTGCTTGCTCTGGGACCCCCGGCTGCCCTTTAGGCCCCCCTTTAGGGTGGACTTCACAGTTTACAGGTTACAAGCACTTTCACTCACATATGGGAGCACTCACCGGTCCTAGATTTACTTAGACATGGTCCCCATTCCCCCCCCCTGGATTGCCTGCACCATGAGGCAAATACCCTCTTACCATGGCATCTGGGTGCCTGGTGGGGTGCTGGGCACATGTATCTGCTCATTCAACATGGAAGCCACAGTCAGCTGTCCCCTTGACCTGGCGACTGACTCTGCTTGCAGACCATTTCAGGCGGCAGAGTTCTGTCCTCCCCCAGCACCCCAGGTATTTGAAGAAAAACCTGTGGGGTCAGGTGAGTCAGTTCTGACTCCTTTCTCTTACTTCCCCTATTCTCCCTTTCCTGCCTGCTGAGCAATTCGCTTCAGCTGCAGCACCTACTCTCTGTCTCTCACACCCAAATCCCTCCCTGCCCTGCTCCCAGAAAACGAAAGACCTTCATGAGCAAAATATCATTTTCTGTTACAAACACGGTTGAGTGAACTGTTGTTTTTTCCTCTCCCATGAATCATCAGAACAGCTTTGTGTGGGAAACAAGGCAGGAAGGCGTCCTCTTGTTTACTTATGCGACAACTTAGTCTCAGAGCACATGCCCAGAGTCACAGGGCCCTTCAGGGTCCATGCAGGTAGAGCCTGAGCCAGTTTCCGCCTTCGACTCCGCCTCCTCAAGCGTCCCTCCAAACACTATTAGAGCAATGATTTCTTATCGGTCCAGGAAATAGCTCTGCGTGCAGGAGATGCCCAGTTAACCGGGACTCAATCAACCCGCACTCTCAAACAACCGGCCAAAAAAATCGTTGCTTGAATGTTTTTCTGGTGGCTTAAGAATGCATTTATCCAGCATTTACCAATCCCTGTGGGTGCCAGTTAACTGAGAGTCTACTGTATTTATTTCATGACTGCAGAGAAATCAGGGTCAAGTAAGGGGCCTGGGAAAGACCACTGTGCATTTAGGATACTATTCAGTAGTTAATTCTAGGAGTGCCTGATATTTAAAGTCAGCTGGGCACCATAGTATGTTTGTTTGTTTGTTTTTTAAGATTTATTTTATTGAGAGACAGAGAGAAAGGGGAGGGCCTCATTCGGTGTGACAGTTTCATTCCACACAGATGGATATGGGGCCATGCAGGGCAGGAACCAAATCAGGGGCCTCCCGCATGGGAGGCGCACCCCAGATCAGCATATGGGTTTGCACAGGCTGGGGCCAGGATTCGATCCCCAGACCTTGCAGCTGCAAGGCAAGCGCTCAACCTGCTGAGCTATCCCAGCTTCCCAGAAGGTATTCTTTCAGTAAAGAATCTAGTCCTCCTCTATTTTCACACTCTTCTGAAGCCAAATCAGCTATACCCAAAACATCCTCTAATTTGCGTTGCTCATACACTTTTTAATATTACCCAGAAGTATATTTTACACTACAGCCTAGTGTGCATACAAAACACACAACTGAGCAAAAGTCGTATAAAATAAACTCACCCTTAACACGTCATGCGCTCTTGTATTTTCTATACTATCCCTTTCATTTTACCACGAGTCATCACCCCCGTTTGAAAATCATTACTCTAATTCAAACTCCTGATACAGCACCTTCACAGAAGCCCTACTTTTATCAAACAGGTAAGTCACACCTCGATTGCTGACATGTGTTGTGCAATACCCAGGTCTTAAGCAAAAGCAAAACCTTTACAAACCTGGCTCAAGCGGACCCTCCACATCCTTGACTGAGGGCTGCTCACCCCTTACTCCCTCCGGTCCCCGGCTCCCTCACTCTCTGAGGAGCACACACAGGAAGCCGGAGGGAGCAGCGGAGGCAGGAGCGCCTCTGCTTCCGAGGGCAAAGGCGGGCTTGGGGCGCCACTCTCCTGAGCTACCTGAAGGACCAGTGGTGGGGAGAAGACACATCTTTTCAGGATCAGCTAGAAGGGAATTGCTGGTCCTGCAAGGGACCCCACCAGTGAGTCCCCAACTCTCATCAAGGCTGCTTCTGCGAGCGGGCTGTGTGTGGCCTTCGAGGAGTTTGCCCCACCCAGCTGACAACGGTGACCTGCACTGGTGGCCCAAGAGCATCTGGGGACACCTAGGATAGAAAGAGGTGCAGGGTGACTGTTTGCCAGACCCTTCCTTTGCCAAAGGCTCAGGAGAGCAGAAATCGCTGTGTCTTCTGCCCCTTACTGGTTTGGCCTTGCTCCAGAAATATCGACAGGCTGAGTCCCAAGGGGAAAAAAAATCCATGAGCAAGTAAAGAGTCATCATACCTGGTAAAAGGGTCTCAGCACCGCGAGGGAAGAAGCCCTAGGTGAACATGCAAAGTAGAACTATGTAGCAGGAAAGATAAAAGAGGGCTTCAAATAAAGAAAAAGTGGTTAACGGGAACTCCAAAGAAGATGTAGCTGAAGCGCATGCAAAAATATTCTTGCAAACTAAAAGGTACACCTTTGAAATATAATAATTCAATAAAGGTGAAAGCTGAGGATTGAATCAGTGGTCTGGGAGATAAAGTGAGAGATGTGTGTAGCTCACAATACAGAGCAAAAACACAAAGAGATGTGGAGGCCAAGATGAGAAAATGTGGCAAATGCCGTCGGCTGACTCACTCAACCCCAGTCCCAACCTCCGCCTTCCTTCTCTGACTCCACTATGGAGGCTGGACACATGAACTATACTTATTACCTGCTTCCTTTGCTATATGACATGACATAAGCATGTCATTTATTCAGGTACAGAAAGCATATGCAATTGAAATAGGGCTTTTTCCTCCATTCTTCCTACCTTGAATGCAAACACGATGACTGGAGCTACAGCAGCCATCCTGCGACCACAGGGAGAAGGCAACAAAATTGAAGAGCTGCCGACGCAGCTGTGTTGTTGTTGAACAACTGAACCAAAACCAACAACTTGCCTACTCGTGGCCATATTGTTAAGTGAGAAAAATAAGCACATATTTATTCAAATCATTCTTTACTCAAGTGTTCTGCTACTTGCACCTGAAAACATTCTTAAGTAATATGAAAAGGCATCATTAAAGAAATTATGGAAGAAAAGTTTCCTGTGAGGAAAAACTAACGTTCTCACATTGAAAGAACTCACTAAGTACCATATTTAAAACTCATACTCTTTCATATACATGGTAAATGTAAGGAAGCGATTTAAGGAAGAGACACGGGAGATCGAGTGACTAATCAAATGCGAGCCTTTATTGGGGGGTGGGGGGAGGCTCCCGGGTGACATCCTTCGGTCCGAGGAAAGAGGTGGGGGCCGAAGAATGCGCGCACGGGGAAGGGAGTGAGTGGGTTATATAGGGTTCTGGGGTCCGGGAGAGGGGGATCAGGTGGCCAACAAAGTCCCGCCTTCGAAAGTTCCCAGGCAGGTTACAGCCACTTGGAAAGTCCCCTTTGCCACATCCTATTTGCCCGGGCCCCCGAGGCCCACCGACCTTACATTCCAACCTTTTTGGTATAAAAGGGGCGTCGTTCTGTCTCAAGCTACTTCCTGCTGGACTGGGGCAACGAAGGGAGGTCGGAGGCCGGGGGTTCAGTTGGAAGCCGGGCATATGGATGGAGAAGCATTTGGTTGATAGCAATTCAGACTTCCTGCATGCGGCTGTGGATATGTCCCAGGGCTCCTCTGCCCTGCCTGTGTCATCCCCTGATTCAGAGGGAAGCTGCTGGTTTAGGGTGAGTTTTATTTTTGATGGAGCCTGCCTGGCAGGTATGGCATGATTCCTTGGATTGGTCATAAGGGAAGCAGAGGGCAGGCAAGCTGACAGGTCTGGATACAGATTCAAAGCCTGAGAAGCAAATAGAAAGCAGGGATTGACAGCCCTGAGGGGGCAGTAGGCTGTGTTGGGCACAAATTGGGTATGAGTGGCTCCACCGGCCTTCCAAGTTTGCTGAACATAGAAGTGCCAACGGAAGGGATTGAGGGATTGCCGATCCTGTGGAGATCCAAGGGATAGATTAGCTAGAAGGAGAAACAAGTAAATCATGTTGAGGGATGGAGACATGTCATAGTCCCCAATTAGAGAAGACAGATTAGGAACAGACAGATGATTGAACCGCGTTCATAGGGGGTCCAGTGGGTTGGAGCTGCAATGGCGAGGAGGGAGGACAGGATGAGACACACAATCTCAATGGCTGCCAAAAACCAGGGTGGGCAGATAGTGGTAGCAGGCATCAGAACGTCTGGGGGACAGGTCCGTTGGTTCAGGGACTGGTGAGGCGGCTGGACCCTGGCAGGAGAGTTTCAACCTGGTTGGGTTTAAGGGATGGGATGACCAATTTCCCTGGTCAGGAGCCAGTTTCAGGCGAGACACGTGATACCAGGAAGGGTGGCCCAAGAGTTTGGCAGCAGTGGGGGTGGTGAGGACAACAGTGTGCAGTCCTGTCCACCGGGGATTCAGAGAGCAGTGTTAGAGTTCCTTAAGAAAAAACACTGTCCCTGGGTTGCAGGGGAAGAGAGGAGGAGTTGGGACCACTGACCACGGGTAGGTGGTGGTCAGCGTGTTCCCTGAGGAGGTGACAGATCAAGGACCGGTAAGGGAGGTAGGAAGCCAAAATGAGGGGCTGAACCGGGAGGTCGTGGTTAATGAGAAAGGGCTGACTGTAAGGGGCTGAGGCCAGTGGGGGCCCGGGGAGCCGCCCGAATCCTGGTCAGGGCCAAGGGAAGGAGATTGGGCCAAGAAGTCCGGAGCTCTAGAGTGAGCTTAGTCAAATGATTTTTCAGGATCCTATTAGCTCGCTCCACCTTAACGGAAGATTGGGGGTGGTAGGGGGTGTGCAGTTTCCAGGTGATTCGGAGGCCTTCCAAGACCTGTTGTACAACCTGAGCAGTAAAGGCCGGGCCGTTGTCAGACTGAATGAATGCAGGGAGACCAGATCACAAAATGATTTGTTCTAGGAGGATGGTTGACACTGTATCTGCAGTTTCCTTAGTGGTAGGAAAGGCCTCAATCCAACCTGAAAAGGTATCAACCATAGTGAACCAGTATTGAAAATGTCTGACTTGGCATGTGGGTGAAGTCAGTTTGCCAGTCCTCGCCAGGCTGATGTCTGTGCATCTGATGAGTAGGGGTTCCAGCTGAGTAGGTGGGGCAGGCCATGTGGGCCTTTTGGATTAGCACCCCTTAGTCCTGGAAAGTGAAATAGAGGGTCCAGGAAGCGGAACATTGCCTTCGGAACAATGTGTAAGGAGTTGTGGACATCAATAGGAGGATTTCAGCCAGTGCCTGTGGGAGAGCAATTTCATTACCTATGAAGATCCAGCCCTTATCCGCCATATGGCTATTATGCCGTAACAAGGTGGCTGTTTCCTCGGGGGAGTAGGCAGGTTGAATAGGGGTGGTCAGGAAAGGTATGGGGCAGGGAAAGGACCCGAGGTGAGGGAGCGGGCCACAGAATCAGCTCGTGAGTTGCCTGTGCCACCAGGTCCCCAGAGGATTGGTGCCCCCTGCAATGGATAATTGCCATTTTGGAGGGTAGCTGGAGGGCTTCAAGGAGTTTAGAGAGAAGGGTGGCTTTTTGAGAGGTGGTACCCTCAGGCAGAGGGTTGGCCTCACATGTAGAAGAGGAGCTAAGCACTGCGCAGGTCACCCTGCTATGGCCCAGGGCTGAGCAGGGAACTGCTGCCCACAAAAAGAGTGAGGTCGAGGTGTTCCCGGGGGGTGGTCAGAGAGCCCCTGGTCAGGGGGAGCTCAGGGCCTCAATGGCCTGAGGGCAGGAGTGTGATGGGTGGGATAGGTGGGCAGTGGCTGGCAAGAGGGAAGCCGGGTTAAAGGGAGGGGAAGGACATAGGGAGATGGTAGGATCTTCGATGAACAGGAGATGGAATTCCTGGAGCCTGGAGGGACCTAAGAGGGACAGACATTTGCGTCCCAAAAAGTCCGTCAACCTGTGAAAGGAAAATATTGAGATAGGCAGAGCCAGGGTGAGTTTTAAAGCTTCTTTGGTAAGCTCAGCTGCAGCTGCCAAAGCCCAGAGACAGGGCTGCCATCCCCGGACTGTGGGGTCTAGCTGTTGGGAGAGGTAGGCCAGTGGCCGATGTGAAGGGCCCACGGGTTGGGCCAGGAGGTCGGTGGCTATGCCATGGCGTTTGTCTGTGAGCAGATGGAAAGGACGATCGGGGTTAGGTAGTGAAAGAGGAGGGGACGAGACCAAGGCATCCCTGAGAGCTGTGATAGCTTGGCGGACGTCGGAGGGGGAAATGGGTGGTCCTGAGGGTGCATCCTTGGCTGCCAGGTAGAGTGGTCTGGCGAGGAGGGCAAAGTTGGGAACCCAATGGTGGAAGAACCCAACCAGCCCCAGAAAAGAGAGGATCTGACCTGCCGTTTCTGGCGGTTGAAGCTCTCGGCTGGCCTGAGTGCGATCACAGTTAAGGCTTTTGGATGTCAGGGTGAGACAGATGCCTAGATGTGTGACGGAGGCAGAGGACAGTTGGACCTTGGCTGGAGAGACTCGATAGCTATGTGAACCCAGATAATGGAGAAAGGCAGTGTGTGTTGGGGATGCATTCAGAGAAGGGCTGCATAGAAGGAGGTTATCCACACACTGAAGTAGAGTGCTTGGGCTCAGGGGGCAGGAGGTGAGATCCTGGGTCAGGGCCTGCCCAAACAAATGTGGGCTGTCCCGAAAGCCCTGGGGGAAGAACTGTCCATGTCAGCTGCTGAGCTGCATGGGTGTCTGGGTCCTGCCAGGTGAAGGCAAAGAGGAAGAAAGAATCCGGGTGTAGGGGGACTGTGAAGAAAGTGTCCCTAAGATCCAGGACAGTGAACCGAGTAGTGGACGGGGGTATATGAGAAAGAAGAGTATAGGGGTTAGGGACTACTGGATGAAGGGGTACCACAGCCTCATTAATGAGGCGGAGGTCTTGAACCAGGTGGTAGTCCCCTGAGGACTTGCAGACTGGCAGGATGGGGGTGTTACAGGGGGAGTCGGTGGGGATAAAGAGGCCTTGGCCAAGGAGCCGGGAAATGATAGGTTTAAGTCCCCTGCGGTGGGCCTCAGAAATGGGAAATTGAGGGCGAGAGAAAAATTAGGTGGGGTCTTTTAGTCGGATGCAGACAGACTGGTGGTGGGTAGCAATGATAGGTTTGGAGGTGCCCCAGACCTTTGGGTCTGCTTTGTCTGGGGGCAGCGGAGGATAAGGGGTTTGGGAGGTAACAGGCCCAGTTGTAGACTGAATGAGGGGGAAGAGGAAGTGAGAAGAGGAAGCTTTTGGGGAGAGCTGGAGCATGGCTCCCAGGCCGTAGAGAATGTCCCTGCCGAGGAGGGGGACAGGACAGGAGGGTATGACCAAAAAGGAGTGGATGGCCCTCTAAAGAGCAGGAGAGGGGAGAGAGGACGTCCCATCGATACCCATGATCGAGACCTGGGAAGGGAGGAGAGGCCCGGAAGAAGTAGGCAGAACAGAGTAGGCAGCCCCCGTGTCCACCAGAAAGGAGATGGACTTACCCGCTACCTGCAGCGTTACCCTGGGCTCAGCAAGGGTGATGGGGTCCTGAGTCTGGGCATCGTCAGTCGTCGACCAGCCCCAGGAGTTCGAGCGAAGCCATCGCCTGGCCTGCGTGCCCCCCACGTAGAGTCGTGGAGGGAGGGGCGGCCAGGGGGCAGTCGCTTTTCCAGTGGCCCGGTTGCTTGCAAGCAGGGCAAGGCTTGGTGGGCGGCCTGGGGCAGGGGCACTGACGGGACCAGTGGCCTTCTTTGCCACATTTGAAACAGGCT
>PVKE010003108.1:15300-75439 GCA_004027555.1 Craseonycteris thonglongyai | reverse complement strand
GAAAGACAAAGAAAGACTAGAAATGTTCTAGATTAAAGGAGACTGAAGAGGTAAAACAACTAAATGCAATGCCCAACACTGGATTAGATTGTGGACCAGGAAAAATAATTCTGCTATGAAGAACATTACTGGAGCAATTGGCAAAATTTGAATATGGACTGTAGATTAAGTAACAGAATTATATCAATGTTAAATTTGACTTCTGTAAATGTACTGTGGCAGTGCAAGTGAATGATCTTGTTCTTAGGAAATATGCACTAAGAGAATTTAGGGGTAAAGAGGCTTGTCTGCAACTTACCCTAAAATGATTGTGAGAAAGTTGATATGTCCATATATGTATGTATACATATGTATGTATTGGTGTATATATATCTATAAATAGAGAAAGAATATCATGAAGTAAAAATGGCAGAATTTTAACTGGTGAATCTGGGTGAAAGGTTATACAGGAATTTTTGTGGTATTATCACAATTATTAAGTTTGAAATTATTTCAAACTGAAAAGTTAAAACCCTAAAAATCACAAAAGTTTGATGTGGAACTACATGTTCAAATATGCAAAGATCTCTAAAATAGATTATATGGTAAGATAGGCATGATGCAAAACAATACATATGGTATGAACTCAGTAATGTAAAAACAGCCAAACATATTTCTATGTGTGCACATACGTGTGTGTGTGTGTGTGTGTGTGTACACGCGCGCGCACACGCGCGCAGAAAGTTTGGAATTAGACAGACGAAACTACCGGTAGTAATTGCAGATACCTCTGGGACCTAGGTAATGTTCAAGAGAGACTTACATTTTTATCTATATATTCTAGTTTTTAATAATTACACTTTCAGATAACTATGCAATTAAAATCTATAAATTAGTATTATAATAAGAAAGCTATTTTTAACACACAGAGAGCCCACACTTGGAGGGTTGGGAATCACTGTTCTAGAAAAACATCTACCCAGCTCCAACATCCCATGGCAGGAACAAGGCCAAAAAGAGCCCCTAGGGCGCACCCTGTTTCCTAGATCCACTGCATCAATGCTCCGCCGGCCCGGCACCTCTGGCCTCAGCTCTGGGAATGCTCGTTCACAATCCTGGGCAATCCGGTTTTCTCTGCCAGAAGAAGTGGGGAGTAGGATGAATTCTAGACCTGTGAGGCTTGGGGTTCATTAACTTGTCTCTCCCTCTGGACCCAGGACAAGAATGAAGAACAAGACATATACGGTTGAATAGAAGCCATCTCCTTCTAGGATATGGCCAGGACACGATATGCTGACTACACACACATCCTTGACGGCCCTCCCACTCTGGATCTTATTCTCAAGTCTACCTTGGAAGTTTACACCTGTGGCGCCCAACTCAAATAACCTTCCCTTCTGAATGAAGACGATTCTTTCCCTTGCAGTTAACATACAACAGACGCATAGAGAAAAGGAAAATTCCCATGTTTCCTGATGAATCAGGAAAGTACGTACAATTAGAATTCAAGAACCTGGATTCAGACTCTCAAGGCCCTGTCCATATTTAGGCAGGGGCTAGTGACAGGGACCATGTTGTAATTGCTTTGGGTAGAGCCACAAATCTGCAAGATACCTCATCCTATAAATCCCTGGTTATACCCTCCTCACCGAGGTACAAGAGGAGCCTCTCCAGCCCCCCACTCAGCCCAGCTGCTCTTCATTTCTGAAGCCATGATCCCAGCCAAGAGGCCTGGTTCCTGAGAAGTGGCCCTTAGTCTGGGCAGAGGGGCTGTGCTGGAAGCCTCCTTGCTGGTCCTGTCCTCTTGCTCAAGGGCATGTCCTGTGTTCTGGTGTTTCTGTGGGAAGTAGGCAAGAGACAATGAGAACTAGCTGGTTGCACAGGGTAATATAAATCCTATCTGTGGCCCTTTTCCAACCCTAGAAAGTCATCTTCCTTCTCCAACAAACCCCAGTCACTAGCCTGGTCATTACACATATTCCCCACATATTCCCACACACCTTCTTCTTGGCTTCCTCAGCCATGCGCTTATAGGCTTGACGCAAGATGCGAGATCGATTGCCCTTGGGGGCCAGCTGATGTGTCTGTTGGTCCTTTAGGATCTGAAGTTCTGGGGGTAGGCGACTGGTGAATGGGGTGCCCAAATCTGGGCCTGCTGGTTCAGTTATTACTGCAGAGAGAGAAGACGGGGAAGACACAATCATACCAGAGTTATGCCATGTCCATGTGGCCAGAGACAACTTCAGTGTGGAAGGAAACCATTTGGACAAAGTGACAAAAAGGGAGAGGGATTGCAAGGGAGGTGGCAAAGGTTAGAAAGAAAGTTTAATGTTACCAACCAATGTCACCCAAATAAATTTAACAATAAAAAAATAAAAAATAAAATTTTCAAAAAAAAAAAAGAAAGTTCAAGCTGGTATGATAAAGAGAGATGTTGAATCCACATGTCGGGGGAAGGTGGGTAAATTGAGAAGACTACTAAGGAAGTAAGGAAGCCCCAGGAATCCTAGACTCACTGGTGACACGACCAGCAATAAAGGGGTGATGTAAAAGGTCTGGCCAGGACAGGCGCTGCTGGGGGTCCTTGGTGAGCAGTCCCTGCAGGAAGTTCTGTGGAGAGAAAAAAAAATCTCCCATCATCCTTCACTTCCTTATAGGCTCTAACTCAGCGGGGTCCAAACTTTTGGCTTCCCTGGGCCACATTGGAAGAACTGTCTGGGCCACACATAAAATACACAAATACTAAAGATAGCTGATAAGCTAAAAAATAAAAATCACAAAGATCTCCTAATATTTTAAGATAGTTTAGGAATTTGTGTTGGGTAGCATTCAAAGCCATCCTGAGCCAAATGTAGCTCACAGGCTGCAGGATGGACAAGCTTGCTCTAACTCTTCAGTAGAACCTGTTAACCAAGATTCTGGACTCCAATCTTACAGAAGACTGGCTAGTCCTGATTACATCCTCTGTAACCCTATCCTTAGACCACATTTCCCTGGCTGAAATCATGGACAGAGCTTACTGCCTCATCTCCTGGGGAGCCCCAATTCCTGTTCATGAACATTTTGAAACCCAGAAGTAAAAACAGAAATCTCAATGTCACCAGCTGTGTGAAGTGAGAAAAAAACTAGGAGAAAGAGAGGACTGTCACCTTCACAATCTTCAGAAAGCAAACAAAGGGGTTCCAAAGTGCTCATTTTGCTCTCCCTTTTACTATAGTCTGTTTACAGCTTGGTAGGGACAGACACATTTACAATTAAAAACACACTCACACACAAGTCATTGTGTAAACAAGTGTTTGGGAGCACTCAAATCCATAAATCTTTCAGCAAGTCTTCAGATGGTGGAGGGTTAGGGAGACTGTCTCTGTAAAGGGTACAAGTTATGAGGTATCCTTGGGGGAAATCCTCAACTGGGCCTGAAAAAGGAATAGAAGGTACTAGATTATGACCACTGTTCTAAGTCAAGGTGATTAGTGTACTATGGCTCTCACTGGCGATACATGCATATCTGCCCTAAGGGAGAATTAAATATCCTATGTATACCACCCACTTAAGTTCCCTTTGTTTAGGTTCTTTTCAGTAATTGCTTGGGCCTCTCCAACTAAATAGGCTGGGGAGAAACCTGTCCCTTTTCATCTTACATAAAGCAAGGGAAAGTTATAATGACATTTCACTGTGGAGAAGATTGCATTTAAATTCCACTGAAGGCACAAATCTTGCCCTCAATAATAAATAAAAAGGGTCAATTAGATTTTCTTCCTCCCTCCCCTCCTCCAGCCTGCTGAGACTCAGCTACAAGGAGCAGGTACTACCTCTATCATTTGCCCCTAATCACTGAGCTAGTCCCACTAGCTCTGGCCATTGAATATCTGAAGATTCCTTCTTTCAGGAAAAGGACCAAAAGCTGTGTTGGCCAAGCTAGATATCATCTGGACATTGTATCTGATAGAAAATACATGGAATAGAGGGTATATAAAAGAACCACTCTCTGTCTTCGGTGTCTTGAAAGCACCTTTCTATTGTGATACAGGATAGCCTGGCCCATGGAGGGGCTGCTAGTTCTAAGTTTGGCAGACCTTCGAACACCTTCCAAGAATAAGCCCTGCAGTACAAAAGAAAGGCAGCTTGTCACAGCTACTGCATTAATTTAGTAACTGCGAAGTTCTGCCTCAGCTCTGGGGAAGGATTTTGGAAAAAGGAACAGAAGCAGAGGGAGAAAGGTTTCTGATGCAAAAGTAATCTCCCTCTATGTTACCTTGAAGCAAGGACTAAAGGTGGGGGGCCAGTGCACAGGATCCCTGAGAATGAGGTTGACCAGCTGAAAGATGCTTGTAGTATAGAAGGGAGGAGTGCCCACAGCCAGCTCATACAATATGCAGCCCACAGACCAGAGGTCTGCAGTGTGGTCATATGGTCGCTCTTCCACCAGTTCTGGAGACATGTAGAGGGGTGTGCCTTTGATGGATGTCAGCACCATTGTGTTGGTACTCATAGCCCGGGCAAATCTGATGGAACGGAAATGGAGAGAGAAGTTATTCAATATTTCCAAGCATGGTCACTACTCCCTCTTGTTGTGTGAGACACCTCAAACCTACCAGAGAACTTTCCAAAAGACCCAGCAGGAATCCCAGTCTCCAGCTCACGTTCTAAAATGAGGCCCAAGTACACCACCCACATATGGCTCCCTGCAGAACTGAAAGCAGAGATGGAAGGTCAGGCTGCTCACCCAAAGTCACAGAGCTTGATGCCGCCACCCTTGGCAAGGAGAATGTTCTGAGGCTTCATATCTCGGTGGAGGATGCGGTGGGAATGCAAATAATACAGGGCTGACACCAACTGGGCAGCAATGGCCTGAACCTGGGGGTCAGTCCAATGAGAGGAAGAAAGGTCAGAGGAAGAAACCTGCTGACAAACCCAAAGCCTCCTCCCTAACACTAGTTATGATTTTTCTCTTCCTTGTCTTTCTTCCAGAGCTTCACACGATACCTTTCACAGTTCTTGCTCCCTATTCATTCACTCTTTCACTTGTTTATTCACTCATTCAAAGAAAATGTATTGAGTTTCACTAGTTACATGACCATTACCTTACGCCTTTCAGATTCATCATCTAAAAGGTGACAAAAGGGAAGCTGGGATGGCTCAGTGGGTTAAGCGCTCACTTTGAAGCCCTGGGGACCGAGGACCAAACTCCAGCCCTGGCCCATGCAGACCCATATGCTGAACGGGGTGTGCCCCCAGTTCAGCTCTTGCCGGGACCTATGTGGGAGGCTCCCAGCCTAGATCCTGCCCTGAGCAGCCCCATGTCCACCTGTGGAGTGAAACTACATGGAAGATTAATATTGTCAACTATGGAGACTGCTCTGAGCCCCGCCCCCCCCTTCTCTCTGTCTCTCTCTCTGTCAAAATAAATAAAATAAATCTTAAAAAATATATAATAAAATAAAAGGTGACAATAATGATACCATCCGACTCATAGGATGACTGTGAGAATTAAAGTATGTAAAGTAATGTAACACTCAGAATAGTGCCTGGCATTCAGTACATTCAACATATCTTAGCTACAATTAAAACAGACAATATCCTTCACTCAAAAGAAGTAGTCAATCAGAGAAACAAGACACAAAAGGAACAAGATGATGACTTATAAATAATGATGAGTGCTCTTAAGAAAATAGAATGCTGTGATAGGGAGTCCTGAGGGTGGCCTATGCATACTTGCTAGAGTACAGAGAAATCCCTAGAGTAAGTGTGGCTGGAAACTGTGTTCAACCAAATCCCTATAGCAGTCGCTATGTCTTGGTGGCAAATCTTATCTTAACCACACCCCATGTATCTTCCTGCCTTCTCTGTTACCATCACACTGGCCCTTCTTCCCTAATGGTGCCTAGTAACAAGAACATTAATAATGGCTAACTACATTGAATACCATGTGGCAGGCACTCTTTTAAACATTTTACATGATTAAATCATTAACACTCATAGTAGCTTTATGAGATAAACACTATTATTATTTCCATTTTAAAAAGAGAAAACTGAGCAGAGAGAGGTTAAAGTAACTTGCCCAGGAGGATCCAGCTAGAAGAGAGGCAGAGCCCACCTCTGAGTTCAGAGATTTTGGCTCCGGAGTTGATAGATTCTGCTGTCACACTACACTGCCTATATACACCCAGGTTCTTACATTTTTCTGTTTTCAGAACGTAGACTCACAGGGCCCTCAGCTTTCCCTACCAGTCTGTAACCTGAAGAGAGCCATGAAACATACCTGGTCTTCAGGAAGTTTCCCATCATCTTCCAGGATCTGGAAGAGCTCTCCCTCAGCATAGTCTGTCACTACCACCACCTGAAAGGAGAAGACAAAGGTACTGATGGCTCCAGATGTTTGCATTCTGCGGTTGGGAAGTGACTGGGACCCTTCTTCTCGGGGAGTGGTGACCCCAAACCAAAATGCACCTCTTTATCAGTCTCAAAACTGTCAAGCATATGCACAATGTTGGGATGCCGTAGACCCCGCATGATTTCAATCTCTCGTTGCAGATTCCTCAGCTCCTTCTCTGAGCGTCCCAATTTTGGAATGAACTTCAGGGCCACCACCTGTCAGTGGTAAGATAAAGAGTCAAGGACTAAACACACTACTGAAGAAACATTAGCCTTAGAGCTCCAGAACTGAGACTTTAGATTGAGCAATTTTCATTATACCTGCTTGTCTCCCACTCTACTTTCCCTGTGGTACCCTGGCCTTACCCAGGCTTCTCCTACCCCTTGTCCTAGGAGGAACCAGCATCTGTTAGATAGATCCCTTGGGTAGATTCTGCGAGAGATGCTCTATCTAAGTAAAGCACTCAAGATACAAGGGATTTAGGAAAAAGGGAAGGAAGAAAAAATGATGAGAAGAATAGAGTTCAGGTGGTTTATTTCTTCCTGAGTGGTATGGTAAAGATTAATAGTAATAATACTATTTAATTGTTTACTAGGTGCCAGGTACTGTACTAACCAATGTGGTGAGATATCACATTTAATCCTCATGACCCATCAATCAGATAATGCTCTTACCTTCACTCTATAGATGAGGAAATGGAGACAGAAATTAAGTAACTTGTCCCTAACTTCTAAAGTTTAAAAGAGGTAGGGCTAAGATTTGAACCCAAGTAATCCAATTTCAGAGCTCATACTCTAAATATGAAGGAGTCAGTGCCTTAGGAATACAGATTGGTATGACTGCGTCCCTTCTGGCCCCATTTTCCACTGGAGTTGCAAGGTGAGGAATCCCAACCAAAGAGTTATTTCTCTTTGTTCACCACCTGAGCACTGTATTTTCTCCGGCCCTTGTACACCCTCCCAAAAGAGCCTTCTCCAATCATCTCCAACACGTGGTACTTTTCCATGGCAGAGGTTTCAGGATCCCTCCGAAGGAAGAAGGTAGAGACGGTGGTGAAGAGCTACAGCTTCTGGGACAGAGCCAAGCATCTGGGAGGCCTGGTTCGGGAATGGAAGGAAGGTTTGTGTTAGCCGCCTTGTTTTTTCCTCTTTTTCGTTATAATCCAGGCCTCAAAACCATGGTAAGGTGGAATAGATGAAAAACAATGACGTCTTGGAGCAAATGGAACGCCTCTTGTAATTCTCCCTCCTTTTCAGCCTCCTGTTCCCCAAGCCAACCTCGCGCCCTGTCCCCCTCCCCCACCCGGCCAGCCTAGCCCACCACCCGCCCCTTCTAGCTTCCCCCAAGTTCTTGCCACTGCCAACCGCCACAGCACCCAGCCCATACCCACTCTCCACGCGACCTGTAGACCCGAGCTCCTCTCTCACCCCTAGCCTAGGAGCTTCCAGCTCCTCAGGCCGAGGGACGCCGGCACTTGGCGTTCAGCCCTGCCCCTTATGGCTGCCTGCGTACTTTGCCTGACTTATAATTATTCTCCACCCCCACTGCCAGGCTCTCGAGACGCCCATTGTTACCAATTTTACCTGCTAGAACTGGTCAGAGGTTCAGAGGACAAAGGCATTCAGAAGTAGGGGAGAGACAATGGATCGCCCATGGGCACCTCCTAGGGCACCTTCAAACCGTCTCTTGGCCATCAGGACCCACTAAGGACCCGGAGTCTACGGTTGCCTAGAAACGGCCTCCAGCCGCACTGCCTTCCCCCTTAACTTTCCGCCCCCCATTTCGCCAAGCACATTTCCGGTTCCGGCTGTGGGCGGGAGAGGACATGGCGGCGTCTGCGTCGGCAGCTGCGGGAGAGGAGGACTGGTAACTTTGGGGCATGGGCTTTGGCTGACCGCCTGGTTCCGATCCGGGGGACTGGCGGCGGCAGCGCACGGTCCGAACGGCGGGCGCGTGGGGCGGAGAGAGAGACGAGGGATGGCAGAGACGCTGACATCTCTCCCTACGAGAGCTTCTGGACTGGGGAGCGAATGGGTGGAGGGGGCGCTGAACTGAGAGACCCGATCTGCGCGGGTCAGACCAGGTCGGGCCACTCCTTATCTGGTTCGATCCCCTCTCCTCTGCCCTCATCCCATCCCCTTGTCTCCTCTTGAAGTGGATTTGCTCAAGGTCTCAGGAGGTGCCTGCTGATCTGATTGCCCCACCGCCCTTTTACTGCCCAGAACCGATGTCCTCCAGCTCCCGTGCCCCTTTCCCCGTGGATGAGCCTGTTTCCACCGAGGCTTCCCTTAATCTCGCTTCCCGACAGCACTAATGAGGACTGTTGTCTGAATAAAGATTTACACTTCACTGAAAGCTCTCCTAATTCTCTCAAGCATTCTTAACAAGAGACCAGAACCTGGAAGGACTCAAGGATTTGGAAATGAGATAAATGTGAGTTCCCTCCACATTTTATTAGCTGTGTGATGCTGACCAGCATCCACTTACCTTCTGTGAGTCAGTGTCCTCCGCTGAAAAAAAAAAAAGTGGGTGTGGCATCTACCTCAGAATACTTGAGAGGATCAGGATGGGTTTGTAACACACATAAGCCTCCTTTTCATTAATCTGAGATGCAGACATCTAAGGAGACTAGATGAGGCCTGAGAGGTAAATGATTTGCCAAAATGTACATAGTTATGACTAGGAATCCAGGTTATGTGATTCCAAATCTTATATTTTCAATACTAGAACATTCTAGAACCACTGTTTGTTTTGTTACCTGCTTTACCATCAGCCGGTCCCATACCTCACACCAGGGCCCAAGTCACAGGTAGGGTGAGTGAAATATTGAAGGGCCTCTTGTTGAACGCCACACCTCAGTGTTTTGTTTGTTCAGGAAGCCCAGCCAGTGTTGGTCTTTATTGAGACCATCTAGACCCATTCATGGATTTTAACTTCTTCAGGGAAACTTTAAGATTCTGAAGAGACACTTTGAGTCATGGAGAGGGTAGCAGTGATTGCACAGCTAGCCTGTGGTGCTGAGACTCCCACACCCTCATCAGACTACTTGCTGCCTAAGACTTAAAAAATGTTTCTTTGAGAGAACTAATATATAGGTCATGCTAGAGCAGCCCTGCTTTTGGTGAAAAAGGGACAACATACCTATAAGAAAGCAAACCTAGCATGGACCTTTCCGTGTATTATCTGGGTAAAACTGGACTCAAACCAATCACTCATCTACAGTGTCATACAACCGCTATTTCTGTGAGTAAAACTCTGTGTCCTCTTAATTTACACCAGGACCACTGGATCCTGACCTGTGCAGGATGATCTATAATAGATCAACCAGAGCGCAAGGGTCATAAATACATTGACTAATAACTATATCCTTCCCTCTTTCTTTTTTAAAGGAAAAGGTTATATACAAACAAAAAAGGACACAGACTAGCTACTATGGTCAACATGCTATTAGGTACTTTACATAAACAAATCACCTTCCATCCTCACAATAATCCTAGGTGGCATCTGTTACAGTAGACAGGGTAACTCAGGCTTACAGACATAAGTAACTACTCAGATCACATGGTTGATAAGTGACTGATACCTAAATACTGACTCCAATGCTGATAGCTCTTTACTACAAAACAGCTTTTATATCATCTAGATCTGTTCTGTTCTGGTTGGATCTCCTTTGAGAAGGTTATTTTTATTGGCAGTATGTGTAGACACTGGGATCCACATGAACAGTAGGGAACACTAAGAGTGTAATTAGTAATCTTGACGTTAATCAATGGACCTCATATTTCTGGATCAGAGAGATGGCTGCTCAAGAACAACCAATGGTGCAATGGAACTTAAATAGGGAGTCAGGAAAGCAGGCTCTGGTCTGAGTTCTGCCTCTGTTAAGCCTTGAGATTTGGGCTAGTCATATCACCTTCCTGGGAATCTGCTTTCTTATCTGTTGCAGAAATGACCTCTAAAACTGATTCCTATGCTTTCTACCTGGCCATTTGACAACTTAAGGAAACATATTTCCCCCAGTTTTATGGAGGTTAGCAAGAGAATGCACTCAGGAAGATTCCCATTTTCCTACAAAGCCAGCTTTCATTGGACTTCGTGGGCTTTAACAGGGAGAGCTGTAATGGTTAGCCAGTCTCCCCCTACAGGGAGAGCTGTAATGGCTAGCCATTCTCCCTCTTGTCTCTCTAGGGTTCTTCCCTCTGAAGTCGAGGTGCTAGAATCTATCTATCTGGATGAACTGCAGGTGGTTAAAGGAAATGGCAGGTATGTATTCAACTAGAGGTGGGCAGGAGTCTCCTTAGTAATGAGAAGATTCCATGCATTATCTGAGTCTTGATTCAGAGATAATGTTTCTCATGTAGACAAAGACTGTTCTTTTAATCACCCACCCCACACACAAAAAAGTGAGCCCAATGCTCACATCCTCTGCCCACTTTACTGTCTCACTGCCATCCTCCCCAGCCCTCTCCTGCCCAGTCACACTCCAGGTCTCCACTTCATCCACCTGCAGATCTTCACCATGGGAGGTCTGTATCACCCTGTACCCTGCCACTGCAGAAGACCAGGATTCACAGTATGTCTGCTTCACTCTGGTGCTTCAGGTCCCAGCACAGGTGAGGCCCCTACCTTATGGCAGCAAAGTGAGGAAGGGGATAGGCCCTAGAGTAGAGTGCTTTGCCAGTAACTTATGGTTTTCTCCTATTAGTATCCCCATGAGGTGCCACAGATCTCTATTCGTAACCCCCGAGGACTTTCAGATGAACAGATCCACAAGTAAGTGGGCTGTTCAGAGCAGAGAAAACTTCAGATACAGCTCAGTCTGGTGAGTGAAGGGGGCAGGCCTAAGTTTGGTTTGCCTTCTTCCTCCAGGATCTCACAGGCGCTGAGCCAAGTGGCCACAGCTGGGCTAGGTACTGCCATGCTCTATGAACTCATTGAGGTAAGAGATGTCCAGGCCTGGGGAGGTGTCCTTCCCATCAAGCTAGAGCAGTTTCTCTCAAGGGAAACGATGGGCCTAGAATCTTGAATATATCTGGATCCATTCATTCAGTCCTTGTTTAGGTAAGGTCTAAACTAATCTAGAAAGACAAGACTCCTCTGTTTCAAAAATAATTTCCCAAAAACACAGTTCTATAGCTTTCCCAAATTTCCTATTCCAGCATCTTGACAAAAAATTACTTTCCCTCTTTAATTTGTATTTTTCTTCAGTTTCAGTGCATTTCTTGTTTTCTTGGCACTGGCAACTGAAAGTAGCAAGAGATGGAGCCTGCCTCCTGGAGGGTCTTTGTCATAAACGAACATCTGAAGGCTAATCTGCCATTAGAGCTGACTAGAAAAACTCATGGTTCTCTTACTCATCATTTCTATCCTAGTGAAGGAAACAACCCATATGAAGCAACACCTAGAGCTACAAGTTAAAATTAACAGAAAACTTGCTATTTGAGATTAAAAACACACAAGTATAGCCTTGTTTCCCTCTCCTTTCAGTTTTTAAGAAGAACGTTTAGGAAAGTATGAAGGTGGGTGCGGTGTCAAAGACAGTGGGCATAGACTGCTGTAGCACTCCTGAGTCAGGCCTCTGCGGTGCAGCTTTGAACTTGGGTGGAATTTCAGAATGTTAGCTATTCAAATAATAGTGCAAATGCATTTTATTTCATAGCTCAACTTGATGCCTTTTGAATTCTCTGTCCTTTTGGGTTGTCCACATCTGGACTTTGTTTTTGAAAGTCTATTCCATTACATATTCATGGGGCAGTGATGCTCAAAGGGGGCTAACCGAAAAAGGCTCCCAAGATGTGTTCTAGTTGAACACTTTTTTCCCCTCTAAGGTGAATTATTTTTATCACCAAGAGCTAGTAAAGATGAATAAATGAGTGAGGAACTATTAAATTGGATTTTGAAGCTGGGCTAATTTGGGAGGAGTGGCAGGGACTGCGGGATTGATTCTAAGCAGAGGGAGCATCAGCAAGACAGAAATGTGAGAACCCGAGGTCACAGACTGGCTTGGTCGGAGACAGTCTAGCCAATAGCTCTGGGGATGTGTAGACAGTTTTTGCTCACAGTTCTTGCCACTGCTGCTGTTTGAACAGTGTCCTCTCCCCCCTCAGAAAGGGAAGGAAATTCTCACAGATAACAACATTCCCCATGGCCAGTGCGTCATCTGCCTCTATGGTTTCCAGGTCGGTTTCTCTCTTGGGACGTGGGGTCTGCTTGGGATGGGCAGTGGAGGGCTCATGAGAGCTCTAATGCAGCACCCTGCATCTTTCTCCAGGAGAACGAGGCCTTTACCAAAACGCCCTGCTACCACTACTTCCACTGCCACTGCCTTGCTCGGTACATCCAGCACATGGAGCATGAGCTGCAGGCTCAAGGACAGGAGCAGGAGCAGGAACGGCAGCATGCCATAACCAAACAGGTCGGCCCTCCCGTCCATGCCCTCAAATTCGACACTGTCCGCTTTCACAGTCTTTTCTATCCCATTCCTCCTATGGCTGTTAACCTTTGTAGGGTCATAGATACCTTGAGATTAATGCATGCCCACCTCTGTCCAGAAAAAGGGGAGCCTTATGTGCATGTAATGATATTGTATGCAGTTTCAGAGGATTCCAGACCTCTAGCTAGACAACCCTTTCTCTGTCCCACCTCACAGCTGAGCAGGTATGTCTGTGTCCTGTCCCAGCTCTCTGCACATTAGGTTTGCTGATAGGATTGGGCACCTGACAGTCACCCTAGGCTGTGAAGCAGGGGTGTAATTTCTCTCTTTTTAGAAGGCAGTTGGTGTGCAATGTCCGGTGTGCAGAGAGCCCCTTGTGTACGATCTTGCCTCACTGAAAGCAGCCCCTGAACCCCAACAGCCCATGGTAAGGGAACTCTTCTAAACTGAGCCAGGAATAATGGCATTCTCCAAGGAGGGAGGAGGAGCATCTTGTTTGCCTCAGGTGGGATCTCTGGAATTGGGCTCAACCTGCCTGGGACCTCTCTGCAAAGCCACAGCTTCCACTGGGAGCTCAAGGCTTCATTTGGAAGCCCAAATCTGCGGGATAAAACCAAAAACCTTGTGCAGATCTCCTACGGCAGTACTAGAGAGTAGGGGTTTGAGTCTGCCATCATCTGCTCCCTTTCCTCTAGGAGCTTTACCAGCCTAGTGCGGAGAGCTTGCGCCAGCAAGAAGAGCGCAAACGGATCTACCAGAGGCAGCAAGAGAAGGGGGGCATCATTGACCTTGAGGCTGAGCGTAACCGGTACTTCATCAGCCTCCAGCAGGTGAGGAAAGGGCTTCCCACTCCCCCTGTGATGACCAGCACTCCTCTGTCATGGCTGTAGGGTGAGCTTTGTTCTACCCAGGGAGGTTATAGGCTGACAGTGGTTGGCTCATTTAGTGCGCGAGGGGCCTGTAGTTCCCCACTTTGAGAAGCTGCATCTCTTTCACTGTATCCACTTACTCTTTCTAGCCTCTTGCCCCATTGGAGCCCGAGCCATCTCTAGATGCCTCCAGAGGACCCCAGCCACCCAGTGGCCTTGTCACAGAACTGTCCACTTCATCAGCTGCCCAACCCACCCTGTCAACTCCTCTGCCGGTGGTCTCCCAGTACACATGTGAGAAGATTCCAGGAACTGGGCCTAATCAGCAAAGGTTGGGCAATACCCAGAAACCTGTGCGAGATTCCCCCCGGGCCAGTCGAGGTCCCTGGAGACAGCCTGAACGGAGGCACTTAAAGGGAGGGGAGTACATTGCCCCCAAAGGTACCAATGACACCCAGGAACTGCCATCTCCTGAGGGGCCCCTCAAGGAGCCCATGGACCTAAAGCCAGAATCCCATAATCAAGGGGTTGAAGGTTCTCCCCAGGAGAAGGGGCCCGGCAACTGGCAGGGTCTCCCACCCCGCAGAACTCGGGACTGTGCTCGTTGGGAGCGCTCCAAGGGTCGGACACCAGGTTCTTCCTACCCCCGCCAGCCTCGGGGTCGGGGAGCATATCGGCCTGGTACTCGAAGAGAGCCCTTGAGCCTGGAATCTGAGGATGGTTCCTAGCAGTACTGTGGGGGAAGAGGGAAATGGGGGTGGGAGAGGGGCAATAAAGAGATTTGGCTTTGTTTGCTCAGCATTGCCTAGCCTGTGAAGTATGGCCATCTTTCTTAATTATTAGCAAGGCTAGAGAGTGGCAGAGTAACCCCAATTTTGCCCTGAAGTCTGTTTTCCCATGAGATTGGGGTCTGGGTAATCTCAAGTAGTGTAGCAGGTTTCAGGGAAACTACTGATGCCAACATTTAAGCAGAATATGCAGGAACCATCCTGTTGTGTAACCCACTGTGTATATACCCATATTTCGTGTGTGTGTGTGTGATATACTTTTAAATGTTTTTCCCCTTTGTCTTAGTTTATGCTGCTAGCACTTGCATATGTGGACACCTGATGGCCCCTATAGGCATCTGTGATTGCAGCCACTGCTATTTTTCACTCAAATACCAAAAGAGGGAGTTAGGAAGGGAAGTCAGAGACCAGAATAGTGTGACAGGTGTTTATTGATCCCTTGGAGGAGGAAAGCTGACCACAGCTTAGTTGTTACCTTCTTAGGGACTCAGCATTGTGAATTGCCCCTGCAGGGTCATTTTTATACAGCATGAGGTAGCCCTGTATCTGGGCAGGACTGATCTGAGTTGTAGCTTGCAGGACATGTTCTGCAAAAGCCTCTGCCGAGGAAGTTGCTTGCCCTGGATAGAACCTCTGGAACATCTGGGTCAGCTGCCAGTGTGAGCAATAGCCTACATACTCCTTCAAGTCCACTCGCCCCGGGCGTATCAGGGCAGGGTCTAGTCTAAGAGGAAAAGGCAGCAAAAGTAGAGTCACGGGTAATAATACCACTGGTACCTAAAAATGATGGTCCCCTCTGAGCCTCCTGAACTTCCCAAGGCGCTGAGGTGGGGTATGGCCTCATAGTCACAATACCTGTCCTTACCTGTCAACATGGTTGGTGGTCATAAACACAATGCGGGCCTCTGTGGAAGCCACACCATCCAAGGCATTGAGCAGTCCACTAAAGGTGAGACGACCTAGACCTTGGTACTTCACTGGGTCTAGAGGAAGGCAGACATAAAGAAGCATGGGTAGTTGGTCATAGCCCTACTTAAAAGTAACCCCTCCTTCCTTAACACTTATCTGTGCCTCTTACGGGCTTTTACTGCTAACCAGGCATCCTCCACCAGCCTTTTGGATTTCTGCTTTCTTCTACTGTTCTCCTTTAGAAACACTACTTCCCTTGACTTCCCTCACTTACTCTCCACAGCCAGGTCTCGACTGAGAAAGGCAGCATCCACGTCCTCCAGGAGTACTAGGCTCTGTTGTGGGGCCACACTCAGCAGGTAGTTGAGCCGGTCATCAGAGAGGCTGGAGTCTGTGAGACTCAGCAAGCAGATGCTATGCTCCAATTCTCCAGCCAGGGCTGTGCTACGGAGGATGGGAGGACAGATGGTCGGCAACCTGGGAATTCGTCCTTGGGCCCAACTGCTTGCTCATTCCTCACTGTACGAAATGTGTCTCAGACCTAACCCTTGTAAGACCCTACCCTAATGTTCCACATGTCTCATGTTTATCCTGGTCCCTGTTCTCCACATTTCTTTCCAATCCCATCAGCCGTTTTACTCCAGTATGAGGATTAAGAGAAATGTTGACTCACATAAAACTGCTCTTTCCGCAACCAGGGGGTCCATAAAGCAGGTAGCCACGTCGGTAGGGAATGCCTAGGAAAACAGCCAGGGTGATCATCAAGACCTAGAATCAATCATGTATTCTCTCCCAGATGTCCACATTCTTTCCCAACTGTTTCCTGGCGGCCCAAGATCTTTGGTATTAGAAGAAATCAACCCCTTAGGCAACTTTCCCCTTCCTCTCTAGGAACTGGGCTAGAGGTTTATATTCGTCCCATCTAGTCACAGAGACTTCTAGCCTGTTTCCTCCTGTTCTAACACATCAAAAATAGTCTGGCCAAGCCCCCCGCTGCTTCTCACCTCTGTCAGTGTACCACTTGGGATTATCGATGAATTCCCGGATATCTCTAACAATTCGGTCAGCCAGACCCTGTTCCAGGACCACAGAATTCAGCGGCCGCCGCCGGCGTGGATAGCCAAAGGGGCGCCACTCAGAGCCCATGGCTGTGTACATCACTGTCTTCCCTTCCTCCTGCTGCAAGGCTAGCTCTCGTGCTAGGAAGGGGGAGATGAAACAAAGCCAGCATTCCTCTCTGCCGAAAGAAATGCCAGAATAGCTCCTGGATCCCTGCTCCCAGGGGCTCAGATCTTCCAAGTTCTTCTCTTGAGTCAAATGCCTCCATCCCTGCAAGCCCCCATAAAGCCTGCCCATGCCATCATCCCACACCTTCCTCCAGGATGTTGAAGAAAACCTTGCGGTCAGTGCCCAGAGCTGTGAAGGTGACAGATTCCCAGGGAGTTCCCGTCTGCAGGTCTACCATCTGCATCTCTCTGTTTCGTTGCACTCGTATCCATTTCCCCTGATACCTGAATAACAATGGTCAAAATGGGGTGAAGGAACAGGTCAAACCGCAGCTCCCCTCAAATTTCCTTTTCCACTCTCAGAGCCCTCCCTTCCTGGCTCCCAACCTTACCAGATAAAGTGGTTTCCAGGGCTGGGGACAAATTCAAACTTAGTGGAGATGCGGCCACTCTCATGCTGAAGGTACGAGGTCTCGACACTGAGGTGCTGAGTACGGGTACTGTGGCGGGTAAGCCAGCTAAGCAACCAGGCATAGCTCCTGTCCCGAGCAGGGACTTCCAGTGTGATCATGTAATGGCGCCGGAATGCCACCAGGCCCAGCTGGGCGCCTTTCCGGGCCACGGCCAGGGCCGTGCCCACACCCACAAGCCCAAATCCAGCCCCAAAGTAGGGATTGTCCTTCAGGGTCAGAATAAAGTCTGAGAGGGGCATCTTGAAAGAGAAACACTGAACTTTTATAGGCCCTGAGGCATTTTCAAAACCTGAGATGGGGAGCAATGGGGATGGGACAAAGCACAAGGTTAGTTCAGAAATTGGACTCTATGATTCCTACCCTCCCCACCTCCTCCCTCTGGCAGAAGCTGGGAGCAGGAAAGACAGGTCGGCTACTGTGTGCTTCAATATCCTCCCTTTGTGGGGTGGCCATGGTGTTGGAATGCAAAGGCTGAGATTCCAGCCCCTTTTCCCATTTTGCACTTCATTATCCTGTTCATACCTGTCTCCTGCCAGAGGACTACGTATATTTGGAGATTCCTTAATCCTGAGAGAACAATGTAACCAGCTTCACAACAGGATAACAGATAAACACAATTTCTGTGGTCCCTGCAACCAGCTGAGAGAGAAAGGGGCCCACTGGCCAGAGTTAGCAAGGGATGAAGCCATTGTCTTCCACTGACTCTCAGCAACCCCAGATCTTGTTACCATGAGTGCCGTCCTTCTAATATCCTTGCCTTCACATACTCAACTCTGTCCTATTTAGCCCTCTATTACCTCCCACCTAAACTCATTAAAATTAATTTTAGTTCTTGAAATGGCATCGTAATGGGTCTCCACCCCCTACTTCACCAAACTGCTACACAGGGGTCCAGGTCTTTCTTCATAAAGATTGGTTTCAATTACTATCCCTACTCCAACACTTCTCAACAGACAGACCCCTTGACTTAGGTAAAAACTCTGCCTGGAACTAAAAAGACCTCCACAACAGGCGCCTACCTATCTTTCACGGCTTAGCTCCTAAAACTAACTCCCTGTTGAACAAATACGCAAACCACCTCTAACCTGGCTCAAGCAGTTCTCTCGACTCAGAAAACTCATTCCAATTTCTCTCCAACTGAAGTCCTGCCCATCTGCTACTTCCTCCATGGAGATCTTTCAAAATTCTCCGCAATAAAACGTGACCGGGTCTAATTATAGGCTGTAAGATCCCGAGGGGTACGAAGCCAAATCATTTCTAGCACACCTCCCTCACCCTCTGCCACTTTGCTCTGTGCCGGGCACGCGGAGCGGTAGACTGACATCAGTGACCTCGGCTGAGGCTCAGAGTTGGATCCAAGAATTCCAAAATATTTACGCATGGAAGGCTACAGACAACCTATCCGTTCCTGGTCCGTGTCGGACGCCCAGAATCCACCCACCCGACCCCCTCCACACCCCAGCTCGCGCCTCCAGCAACAAGGTTTGGAGTAACCCGTCCCTCCGCCCCCTTACCGCCATGACTCTCTGGCCCTCCCTCTCGATGGTTTCACTTTTCCGCACTCCATGGAGGAGCTGCTTGGCCCCGCCCCGAATTCTTTTACCTACTTCCTGCCACGCCCACAAGAAGGCCGTGCCACTCTGCTCCACAACTCTCGATGGTACTGCTCGGGCTTCTCGGTGGGGGATTTGTAGGTTGGGGAAACGACAGAGAAAACCATAGAGTAGTCCTCCTGCCGCCAAGGGGAAGAGAAAGCGGCCGCCCAGGCTCGATGCCGTAGAGGCCGCTGGGCCGGAGGCGGTCGCACAAAGGGCGTCCCGGGAGGCCGCTCCAGCTTCTAGTCGACCATAGAGATGCGGCTCCCGCTGATCCTGGGCCCGGAGGTAAGTGAGCGGCTGCGGGGCGGGAACTAGTAGGGAATGCGTGTGGAGCGGGCTGGAGGCAGAAGTTTCTCGAGCTCCAGGATGAGGGTAGGCTTGGGAGGTGGGAACCCTTGGGAAGAGGTGCTGAAGGGAGCACGCCGACGGGCGGGCACCCGGCGTATCACTCCAGGCGCCCCGGTGGTTCAGTCGCGTCACTGCCCTGGATCGCCCCCGGTTACCCGCTGTCTCTCCTCAGGACCATAATCATGACAGTGCTCTATCCCAAGCCTTGCAGGTTACAAATCGGCTTTCCCTTTCGTCTGCTCTTGTGATTCCGGCTCCCGCCCTGCGAGGTGGACTCTGTCATCGCCTCCACTTTACAGTTAAGAAACCTCAGGAGAAGCGAGGTGACCACATCTAGCTAAATCCACGCGGTGAGTCAGAGCTCACAGGCAGGTGGAAACCGGGTGCCTTTGGTCCCGAAGCCAGGTTTCATTCATTCTCCAAGCCTTCCTTCTGCCTTCACCTGTCAGGAAGCCTTCATAGTGAGAGTGACATGTACGCGGATTCTTAACTAGTTAGGAGTTGGTTAGATAAGAAAGGTAGAGAAGGGGGAAAAGCCTGTCAAGCCGAGAAACAGACAGACACACTAATGTGTGAGAAAGCAAAAGAATTTGGTAAATATGGGGAATGGCAAATGATTGGTATGAGTGGTTCAGAGATCTGTAGAAGGGAGAGGTAGAAGATGAGTCTGGAGAGGTAGCAGGGACCAGATCATGAAAGAAGGGCCTTATACCCATGCAAAGGAATAGTGAGATAATAAAATGTTAAGAGGGGACAGAGTCTTTGGGATCCCTTGTGCAGAAAACAGATCTGGGTTGCTTAATGTTTGATCGAGGTGACTTAGCTCCAAAAACCTTACCCTGCTATCTTTAATATATTGGCCAAAACTTGTTGGCTGTCTCCTAATATTGATCCCTATTATAATTTTTACACTTTTTGTTCTAGACGTCATAAAAATAAAACTCCTAGGTTGACTAGTTGTGGCATGCTGCCAGGCAAGGAAATACTTAAGCAGGCAGGCACTAGGCTATTCACTCACATCAACTGGGAAGAAAGTGAGAGATCTAACTATATTTTGTTTGGTTTCTCTTCTAGTTGGTTTATCAGTACTTAAGAGACCACAGCACACAAGTTGGTGGTGATGACAGACTCCATGTTGAACTCACAGCCAGCCAACAGCACTGGGGAGATGGATGGACTGTGTTCTGAGCTATTGCTGATCCCCCCACCTCTCTCTAACCCTGGAATCCTGGAACCCATCCAGAGCCCCTGTCCTGGGAACCCCACATCTTTGCCCGCTGGCTCAGGCTGTCTGCTGGTAGAGGCCACAGCAACTGAAGAGGACACAGGGAATGTGGAGATCATCGTAGAAGCAGTAGCTGGAAACCTGCCCCCAGGTGCTTCTGGAGAGACACAAGGTACAAACACAGTTGCTAGCAGGCCAGTGGGACAAACAACCCTGAGATTTTTGTCTGTGCTATTTTTGTTCTTTCTATATAAATATAATGAGAACACAAGGTGGCATCCTATCTCTATACTTAGAGATGTTGTAATATGATTGGCAGTTGGTAAATGTTGATTGAAGGTTGGCAAGGTGGTGCACAACCTTGTACCAGGCTCTTGGCAGTCTGTCCCTGTGAGGACTTTACGTCTGCTAGGCAGTAATCCAGAGGGAAGACCTTCTGACACCTCTGCCCAATCCTTACTCCAATAGTCCTTGGGGATTCTTTCCCCCATATTGACCCTCCCACTCAGGAACTGTAGCCAGGGATTAGGCAAAAGGCCCAGCCTCTCTCTACCACCCTGGGCTTGGCAGCACTTCCCAGAGGTAATCTGGTATTTCCCTGCCCTAGTTTCTTGTGTATAACATACTTATCCAAGGCATGTGGTTAAGGTTGGGAGTTGAACATTTACACTTAATGCTAGAAGAAAGATTCTCCCTTTTATTCTTCCCAGATCTACAACTTCTTATTTTTAGGTAACTTCCCTGTTTTTTTAACTGCCATGCCCCAGCTACAGTCGTCACAACTTCCCTTGACAATGTACAAGCATACAGGGAAGGATTAGCTAATTTGATCATATATTATTTCCAAACTTCTATGCAGTAGAAAGAAATAAAAAATGAAACTGAGAAAAACATTTTGCAATGTGTAAGGAAGAGTTAATATCTTTAAAATTTAAAGAGCTCCACAATAAGAAAAAAAATTTTTTTAAAGGGAGAGAAATCTACATGAAATGTTTTCCATTTTATGAGTTTACATGAAATTAAATAAAGAAATCAAAATAGTCAACCATAGAATGTTTAATCTCACTAACACACAAATAAATTGCAGTTAATAATAACTATGAGATGCCATTTTTATTTCTCAACTTTGGCAAAAATTGAATATTTTTTATAATACCTAGTGTTGAGGAGGCTATGGGGAAACAGACACTATAGCTTACGGAGAATGTAAATTAGCATAAGCTTTTGAAGGTCAGTTTATCTACATAACAAATTTTAACATATGCATTCTCTGACCTAGTAATTCCACTTGTCGGAATTTGTCCTATGGAAAGAGTTACACACATGCATAAGGATACGAGATAAGGATATGTATGCTAGCTTTATTTGTAATGGTTGGAAACAACCCAAATGTCTATCAGTAAGGGCAAGATTTCATTTTAATTCATCCATGCTCTAAAGTACTATGAACTAAACATATGAGGTAGATCTAAATGTGCTCATTCAGAAAATATCTTTGATGTATAGCAAGTGAAAAAAATAAGCAAATTGCAGAAAAAAATTGTCCAAAAAGTTCTGAAAGGATATAGACCATATTGTGTGTATGTATGTGTGTGAGGGGGGGAGTTCTTTTTGTGATATATCTTGGTATCATTTCAGTTGTTGCACTGAATATTTATTTAAACAAAACAAACAAAAAATTGATAAAGAGAAAACGGACCACCAAAATAACTCCAAGACAAACCTGGGCTTGAGTCATAGCTCCACCATTAACAAACATGATGGACTTAATCTCTCAGAATCCCAGATCCCTCTTCTCATAGGGCAATTGGAGAACCAAGAGAGTTTTTCCCTAAGCCTTTCTTTATCATGCCCATTGCTTAAGAAATGGCAGTGATTATTATGAACATGATTTGGCTCTTTTCAAAAAGGATGTTCTTCATTTTATGAATTACTGTGCTTATGAAAATCTCTTTACAGAATGTGAGTGTAACACTTTGTCATATTGTTATATTGCAGATATTATCCCCAGATTGTTATTTTATTTTTTTGGAAGTTTCTAATTTTAAGGGTGGGTGGGGTCAAAATATATTGCCTTTTCTTAATGCTTTCTGGATTTGGTTAATGCCTGTTTCATTCATTCAGCAAATACTTAAGTACCTACTCTGTGCCAAGTATTGTGCTAGATACTGAGAATCCAAGTACCTGTGCAAGGTAGGCAGCCCCTGCCCTTGTGGGGTTTATGGTCCAAGTGCAGAACTAGATTTCAAGTCCATCTCCACTCCATGAATATTAGAAGATTCACCTACATTTTCTGCTAGTAACTAACTCTTGTGAGTCTTATTCCATCTGATTCTGTGCTTTTTCTGTTGGTCCTCTGCCTGCAGGTGTCCTGGTAAAAGTGGTGGAGGTGTACTTCTGTGATCACTGTGAGCAGAGCTTCGCAGAACCCACTCTGCTGGCCCTGCACCAGTGCACTGAGACCCTTATACAGCCTGTGCAAAGCCTCTCTAGCCCCCCGTGCTCTGTAGAGCTTTCCTCCAGCAACCTCACTCTCCCTGGCCCTCTGCAGGGCCAGAGCCAACCAGATAGCCCCCTGCCATGCCCTGTGTGTAGACAGGAGTTTGCCCAACCCCAGACTCTGAAGAGCCACTTCAAGACTCACCGGGGCACTCCTGACACCTTCTCCTGCCCAGAGTCTGGCTGTGTGTTCTCCACTGAAGATCGTAAGGGTCTGCAGCACCACCTGAGGCAGACCCACAGAGTGGCTCCTGTGCCCTGTTCTTTCCGGGGCTGCCCCCTGCTCTTCGGGAGCCAGCAGGGCATGGAGCTGCACCGGCAGGCCCATTACCCTTTCCACTGCAACCATTGCAGCTTCATGGGCTCCAACGTCAAACTCTTCCAGCAGCATCGGCGCAGCCATAGGGCCGGGACACAGGGAGAACTGTCGGCCGTTCAGGGTCTTCCATCCCAGGAGCTGCTGCCAGGTATGAGGCCAGGGGCCCAGCAGCACACTGCCTGGAAAGGCAATTATTTCTGGTGCCATGAATGTATGCCTGAATACGAAAGAATCCAGAGTAGTAGCTCAAGAGGACAGAACTACTTGCTGACATGGAAAGGCATCTAGAAACCTTGGACCAGTCAGAGTATATGGGATACAGAGAAAGTATCCATGACACTGAATGAAATTTGGCTTCAGCCACACTGACCTTGAAGTTACTTAACCATTGTTCTCTTCTGATCCATTTCAGAACTTTCTGAGGGCAAAAGCTAAAATGCCCATCAGTGGCTATAGCCACTAGTAGAATGCCTATAGATTCCTTTTTAGAGCCAGTGGCGTTGTGTAGAAGAAGCTGGAGTTATTTTTAAAAGAAACCTTCAAGGAGGGTGGTGTTTCATGATTCCAACTCCTTTTGGTCTCCAAAAAAAGGGCACAGGATGAGTAGAGGAGCAGGGAAAAATAGACAAATCAGGCCAGGAGAGGCCAGGATACTGCTGAGACAATGTGGCTTGCTAAGACTCAATTGTACTCTGCTCCCAAAGAGATGTCCCCATTTTTCTAGGAAGTAGTCATAGGCTTCTGCCTTACTGAGGTAGCTGCCTCTATTGAGGGATAGAAGGGATGGATTTGAGGGGACAGGGTGTAACCCTGAATTGCTGAGTTGGGTTTCTCAGTAGAACAGTTTAAAGGTCAGGATGTGTTCACCTGCACTGGCCACCAGCCATGAGCCCTAGGGACCTGAGCCAGAGAAGTGCAATCTACCCATTCTCTACCTACCTCAGTCTCCTGCTCCTACTTCAGTGACCTCAGAGCTCTTACTTTTAAGGGGTATGAGGGTGGTAGTAGCTGATGTGTGATTTACTTTAGGCTGGGGCACTACTGATAGCTTAAGACTCCTGGTCTTCCTATAAGAACCCAAGATTCCATTATGCTAAACAGGGAGGGGTGATTCTGCCAGCCAGTAAGAGGAGACATACATGCACTCAGTGCTGTTATGGCTCCTGTAGACCTTATTAAGTTCTATGTGTCTCCAGCTCCCAAACTGCTTACAGGAGAACAGCCTCCAGAGGAAGCAGGTACACCCTTGCCCAGGCAGGAGTCAGCTGAAGATGAGTACATAGAGGAAGAGGAGGAGAGTGGCACCCTGAAGGACTCCCAGAAAGCCCTGGAGAAAGGCCAGGGAGCTCAGCAGTTGGAAGGTAATGACATGATTAGGCTTAAACCTCTCAGTAGGGAGGAATGAAATGTGGAGAGCCTAGCATGGAGGCTCAAGGGTTTGGTTTTCTGAGCTTTGGTTCAGATCTTTTCATCCTTAATAGTCTACTTTGACATGTCTAGTGGGAAAATGATAAATGAGTAAAGACTCTAGTAATACAGGGTGCAGGGGTAAATAGTTTGCTCTCCTTGGCTGGCTCTCCTAAGTGTACAGAAAGCTCTTTTGCAGAGTAGGAATGGGTGATACCCATAGTATAGAGATGCCAGAGGTTATTGATGAATAGCAGTCTGTCTTGTTTAGTATTGAGCCCCCTAAGATTTTTTTTATTGAACCCTTGTTCCCGGTTTCTAGCTCAATAGAATAGCATTTGAAACCCATCACATAGGGAACATATTTACTGTAAGATGAATAGGAAAGATCTGATTTATTACCAGCTCCCTATGACCTAGAACTCATGAGCCACTATTTGGAAGTTGGAACACTTTACCTTCTCTTCTGCTCACTCCCTCTGGGTTTTTTTTCCTTCCAATCAACCCTGCTGATCCTTCTGCCTGCCCCCATGAACACTGGCAAGAAGAGTAAGAATGCTCCATCCAGACTGTTCTTTTGAGCAGTTCTAGACAGATGCTTAAGAATAGTGGGTAGCTGGGGAAAGCACTTCAAACAGGCTACAGCAAGGTCTGAGAAGTCCATGTGATTTTGTTTCTCTAAACACTTGAAGGTCTCATCTCTTCTTTGAGACTAC
The DNA here is from genome assembly GCA_004027555.1 of Craseonycteris thonglongyai. Lineage (NCBI taxonomy): Eukaryota > Metazoa > Chordata > Mammalia > Chiroptera > Craseonycteridae > Craseonycteris > Craseonycteris thonglongyai. The sequence continues at coordinate 50,274 of PVKE010003108.1, read as the reverse complement.
AATATTTGAAATGCTATTGTTTGATTTCCTGGAAAGGGGAAATGGCACACACTATGTCTGGGCATATTGTGGTTCTCCCATTACCTGCAGCCCCTAACTTATTGAAGAGTGTCACTCTCTGCCTGTCACAGGGGATGTGGCTTCTGGCACTGAGTCCCTCTTCAAGACCCACATGTGTCCAGAATGCAAGCGCTGCTTTAAGAAGCGGACCCATCTGGTAGAGCACCTACATCTCCACTTCCCAGATCCCAGCCTCCAGTGTCCCAACTGTCAGAAGTTCTTCACCAGTAAGAGCAAGCTCAAGACCCATCTGCTGCGGGAGCTGGGCCAGAAGGCCCACCGCTGCCCACTGTGCCACTACAGTGCAGTGGAGAGGAACGCACTCAACCGCCACATGGCCAGCATGCACGAGGATATTTCCAACTTCTACTCAGACACCTATGCCTGTCCCGTCTGCCGCGAGGAGTTCCGCCTCAGCCAGGCCCTCAAGGAGCACCTCAAGAGTCACACCGCAGCAGCGGCGGCAGAGCCACTGCCCCTTGGTTGCTTCCAGGAGGGCTGTAGCTATGCAGCGCCCGACCGCAAGGCCTTTGTGAGGCACCTGAAGGAGACCCATGGGGTGCGGGCTGTGGAGTGCCGCCATCACTCCTGTCCTATGCTCTTTGCCACAGCCGAAGCCATGGAGTCCCACCACAGGAGCCACTATGCCTTCCACTGCCCTCACTGTGACTTCGCCTGCTCCAACAAGCACCTGTTTCGCAAGCACAAGAAGCAGGGCCACCCTGGCAGTGAGGAGCTACGCTGCACCTTCTGCCCCTTTGTCACCTTCAACCCAGTGGCTTACCAGGATCACGTGGGCAAGATGCACGCTCATGAGAAGATCCACCAGTGCCCGGAGTGCAGCTTTGCCACCGCCCACAAGAGAGTGCTCATCCGCCACATGCTACTGCATACAGGTGAGGTAGCTTCCGTCCTTACGATCCTATAATAGCAGTGGTGATGATGATGGCAGATGTGAGCTTTTACTGTGTACCAGACACACTAAGGGCTTTGCGTTCATTGTGTCGCTTGGCCTAGTACTCCTAGAGATAAATCTGGCATTTGGAATTTATGAGCCTTCTGCTGAGTGTCACTCGGCTAGTAAAGTGGTCAGGCTAGGATTTGAATCCAGGCAGCCTGCTCCAGAGCCTGTGTTGTAACCACTGTGCCGTTGTGCCTCATCCATAAGGCCCTGTCCAGTTCTGCTCACCTGTAGTCAGGCTGGGGGCAGGTCAGCATTCAGCCTCTTCAAGTGAAGAAACCCAGATCAGAACAGATACCTTCCTTTGCAGTTCAAGTTTTGGGATGTACTGTGAGAGACAGGGTGCGAGGACTGAGCCATCCATACACGTTAGAGCTTTGGTAGCCATGACACTGAAACACAATCATGTCTGGTGACCTGGAAGTTGTAGATACTTCTAGTCCAACTTTTAATTGGTTACCAGCATTATTGATGCTTTGAGATGAGGCTTCCTGCTACAGTATCATCTCATTTGTGATGATTTTATTACTGTGTTGGACTCCAGAGTTCTTTCATATATATTACCTCATTTAATCCATAATAACAATCTTGTAAGGAAGGCAGATAAAGATGAGAAACTGAAAATTTAAATGACCTGTTTCAGGATCACACAGTCAGAGTCAGTCAGTGTCAGAACCAGAGCCAGAACACCACTGTACTTGCCTTTCACCATAGGGAAAAGGGCTGAGTGGGTGGGTAGGGATAAGAGGGGAGGGTCCTGAAGGAACATGGCCCCAATTCCATGGACAGCTCACCCTCAAGTTCTCATTGGGCACCACTAAGGACTATGGGACATCTCATTTAATCTTCCTATCAGTCATGTGAGGTCAATATTTTTGTTGCCCTCTTTTTGGAGACAAGGGGTTAAATGACCTTCCCAAAACCACATAATAGTATGTTGGGATTTGAGCCACCACAATAGCTCTGATTTCTCTGTGCTTCAGCTTCTTCCTCTGTAAAATGGGATAATGATAAGGCTGTTGTAAGGATTCAGTGAGAGGAAGCATTTTTATAAAGTGCTCAGAAAGGTGCCTGGCACAGAGTGAGCACTGTATACATGTTAGCTATTAATATCTCTATTACTGTGTTGGACTCCAGAGTCAGAGAGTTAGGGTAATCAACCACTATGTTGTATTCCCTAATGTTTATTCCTCTTCCACAAAACCAGAAGGAATTGGGCTAAGTGGAGCAGTTGACTTTTAGTGCCAACAGGCTGTGTAACCAATCAAAGAGTGGACTTTAAAGCTAGTCTTCACTTCCATCTTCATTGGTGTTGGAGTGGAGGCATGGTTGTCTGAGAAGACACTGACTCTAGTGATCAGCATGTGAAGCTTTCACTCTGGCCTGGTGTCAGGACAACGTTGCTGAGGAAAATGGTTCATCTGCTCACTTGATCTGTGTGACCTGTGTTCTCTCCCTTCTCATCCCCACCCCTACATAAGGTGAGAAACCTCACAAGTGTGAGCTGTGCGACTTCACGTGCCGAGACGTGAGCTACCTGTCCAAGCACATGCTAACCCACTCCAACACCAAGGATTACATGTGCACTGATTGTGGATATGTCACCAAGTGGAAGCACTACCTCAGCGTGCACATGCGAAAACACTTAGGGGACCTCAGGTATGAGTGCATGCATGCCTCCATCCCTATCCCAAGAACCTTATGCTAAGCTAGCTTCCTTTTGAATTCAGTTGTGGCCCGTTCCTCTTCTGGCCCCAGGGAGACTCCTTATAACATCCCTCTCTGCTCCTGTCATCTCAGCTGCATTACCTATAGCTAACCTCTGTGCCTGTGGCCCAGTCTGCACGGTGAGAGATCTCTGGGCTCAGGGAAGGGAGCACAGACCCAGAGGATAGGCCTAGGCACTAACATGTCACTTGAGTTCTCACAGTACTGGCAAAGTAGATAGGCTACACTATGGCCCCAATCCCGACCACTTCCAAATTCAGGAAAGTTTCCCTCTGATCTCTGGGCATAGCTGGCTAGGGGGTTTCTCCTTAGTTATCATACCTTCATGGGAGAATGGGAAGTAGGCACAGAAACCTGCCTTGTGGGCCTATAGGCATGTCAGCTCCTTAGAAGTCCTCACTGGGTTACTAATTCTTGGTGTTTTCTCTTTACAGAGCAATATAAAGTAGGGGCTAGAACACAAGCCCTTAAACTAGATTGTCTCTGCCCTTGACTTTGTAACTTCAGGCTAGTTATTAACTTCTGTGCTTTAGTCTCCTCACTTATAAAATGGATACCTATTTCATAGGGTAGTGGCAAAGAAGATTAACCCGCTTAGTGCTACCTTCTGCCAGCGGTACTAGCGAGAAGTGTGAAGGGTAATTTAATGGTCTACATATGAGCTGATATATTGGCCTGCCGCACTTTTTGCCTGAGATGCAAAAGTCAATAGATTAGCCCATTGCACTAAAAGGGTTAAATTAGATGTGTATGTACAATACTGAGTGTAGAGCCCAACTCATAGTAAGTATTCAGTGACTGTTAGTTATTTTGATTGATCTATGATTGTGATTTTGCTCCACTTCTCCCCTCACCTCATCCGCCCTTACCAGATACCAGTGCAATCAGTGCTCCTATCGCTGCCACCGGGCTGATCAACTGAGCAGCCACAAGCTGAAGCACCAGGGCAAGTCCCTGATGTGTGAGGTGTGTGCCTTTGTTTGCAAGCGGAAGTATGAGCTGCAGAAGCACATGGCCTCCCAGCACCACTCAGGCAAGCCAGCCCCACTCTACCCCTGTCGCTACTGCAGCTACCAGAGCCGCCACAAGCAGGCCCTGCTGAGCCATGAGAACTGCAAGCACACCCGCCTCCGGGAGTTCCGGTGTGCCCTCTGTGATTACCGCACCTTCAGCAACACCACCCTCTTCTTCCACAAGCGCAAGGCCCATGGCTACGTGCCTGGAGACCAGGTCTGGCAGCTCCGCTATGCAGGCCAGGAGCCAGAGGGGGCCAGGCAATGCCTGACACCCCCACCAGACTCAGAGTCCTCAAGCCAGCCGCCTGCCCAGCCTGCGGGACAGGACCACGACCCTGAGACTGTGGTGGACCCCAGCTTGGACCAGGCTCTGCCAGAGGCCATTGAGGAGGACAGTGCTGGGAAACAGGATGACACTGAGGTTCCCCAAGGGGATGACCTAGTTGGCAGCCCCAGTCCAGCAGAGTTAGAAGAGGGCAGCTGCACACTACACCTAGAGGCCCTTGGAGTAGAGCTGGCACCTGTAGCCGAGCCACCCCTTGGGGAGATCACTGAAACAGCCCCTGTGGAGTTCAGACCCCTGGATCTCTCAGGGCCCCTGCGACTGGAAGGGCCAGATGGAACTTTGACAGAACTGTCTGCCTTTGAAGGTGCTGAGACTTCTTCCTTGGGTGCTGAAGAGGAGCCCATTCTGGAAAAACCAGTCCCTGAGCCCCACAGAAATTCCCTTTCCTCTGAGGAACCCCCTAACAGCTGGCTAGGAAGCTTCAAGGCAACGCCACCCACTGAGACAGCACCGCTGCCCCAGTTCCCTGAGTCAGAGTCATTGCTCAAGGCTCTAAGGAGACAGGACAAAGAGCAGGCAGAGGCGCTGGTGCTGGAGGGGCGGGTTCAGATGGTAGTCATACAAGGGGAGGGGCGGGCCTTCCGCTGCCCCCACTGCCCTTTTATTACCCGCCGGGAGAAGGCCCTGAGCCTGCATTCTAGGACTGGGTGCCAGGGCTGCCGAGAACCCCTGCTATGCCCCGAGTGCGGGGCTAGTTTCAAGCAACAGCGTGGCCTAAGCACCCACCTGCTGAAGAAGTGCCCTGTTCTGCTCAGAAAGAACAAGGGCTTGCTTAGACCACAGCCACTCATCCCTCTGCGTCCTCTGCTCCCAGGCATCCAGGCTGCAGAAGCTGCAGAAGGTGGGAAGCCACCACCTGCACCGTTAGAAGCAGAGTTAGTGCTCCCCAAAAGTGCTCCTGAGCTTCCTAGGGAACCAGAAAAAATAGAGGAGCCACTGGCCCCACTCTCGGTGCTTCCTGCAGGAAATTCCTCACCCCCTGAGAAATTCCACTTTGAGCAGGGCAAGTTTCACTGCAACTCATGCATGTTCCTTTGTTCTCGGCTCTCCTCCATTACCTCTCATGTGGCTGAAAGCTGCCGGGGGGGACGAAGCGGGGGAGGAAGGCGAGGGGCCCCCCACACCCAGCCTGCTGTGTCCCTGCTGAGCAATGGGGACTCTGCTCCCCTCAACAGTGGGAGTACAGAGTGCAGCCCTGGTGAGGGGGACTCAGCTCTGGCTCCAAAGCAGAAGGGGGCTCGCTTCTCCTGCCCCACCTGTCCTTTTAGCTGCCAGCAGGAACGGGCCCTGAGGACTCACCAGACCCAGGGCTGCCCCCTTGAGCAGGCTGATGAGTTGCACTGTGGCCTCTGCTCATTCACCACTCTCACTGCTGCTGCCCTAAAGCTCCACCGGAAGCGGAGGCACCCCACTGTGGCCCCAGCCCGGGGCCCCCGGCCCCCTCTTCAGTGTGGGGACTGTGGCTTTGTCTGTAAACAGAACAGGTGCCTCCAGCAGCACCGGCGGCTCAAGCACGAGGGAGTAAAGCCACATCAGTGCCCTTTCTGTGACTTTTCCACCACCAGACGGTACCGGTTGGAGGCTCACCAGTCCCGACACACAGGTGTTGGCCGCATCCCTTGCAGCTCCTGCCCCCAGACGTTTGGTACCAACTCCAAACTGCGCTTGCACCAGCTAAGGGTACATGACAAGAAACCCACCCACTTCTGTCCACTCTGTGACTATAGTGGCTACCTTCGCCACGACATCACTCGCCATGTCAACAGCTGCCACCAAGGTACGCCCGCCTTTGCCTGTGCCCAGTGTGAGGCCCAGTTCAGCTCCGAGACGGCACTCAAGCAGCATGCTCTGCGCCGGCATCCTGAGCCCGCAGCCGCAGCCCCGGGCTGTCCTGCAGAGAGCCCTGAGGGCCCCCTGCACTGCCCCCGCTGTGGGCTGCTGTGTCCCAGCCCTGCCAGCCTGCGAGGACACACCTGTAAACCGCACCCACGGCTCGAGTGTGGGGCCTGCCAGCAGGTCTTCCCTAACCGGCCAGCACTGGATGAGCACCGGCGGCGGCAGCATTTCAGTCACCGCTGCCAGCTCTGTGACTTTGCTGCCCGGGAGCGGGTGGGTCTGGTGAAGCACTACTTGGAGCAGCACGAGGAGACTTCCGCGGTGGCGGCCTCAGGTGGGGATGGGGGTGCTGGGCAGTCGCCTCTGCGCTGCCCCTTTTGTGACTTTGCCTGCCGCCATCAGCTGGTGCTAGATCACCATGTAAAGGGGCATGGGGGTACCCGGCTCTACAAGTGTACAGACTGTGCTTACAGCACCAAGAACCGGCAGAAGATCACCTGGCACAGCCGCATCCACACTGGGGAGAAGCCCTATCGCTGTCACCTCTGTCCCTATGCCTGTGCTGACCCCTCTCGCCTCAAGGTAAGGTCAGAGCACACCACAGGGGCCAGGTATGAAAGGAATACAGGCTGTGGAGTTCAAACACCTGACTTTCCCAGCTGTCAGTCTGTGACCTTTGTCAAGTTCCTTAACTTTTCCAACCCTCAGATTCCTCATCTGTAAAAGGGGTAGACGATACTTCATGGAGTCTTTGCAAAGATAAAATTCCATACTACGTGCTAGACATGTGATAAAAGCATGTAATAGGTTGGGGACAATCTAGATGATAATAACAGCCTACATCTATTGAGCACCTACTGTATGTCAGGCACTGTAATTTTAATCCCTTCAAAAACATGAGGAGGAAAGCTGGGATGGCTCAGCGGGTTAAGCGCTCGCTTTGAAGCCCCGAGGATTGAATCCCGGCTCCAGCCCAGGCGGACTCACATGCTGAACGGGTGTGCTTCCCGAATGCGGTGAGTCCCCCAGTTCAGTTCAAAAAAAAAATCCTATGAGATACAGTTACTTTTACTACTTCCCATTTTTACAGCTTAATAAGCTGAGAATTAGGGGTTAGTCACCCAAAGACACAAGTAAGAAGTGACAGAGCAAAGATAGGGCAGACCTAAGGGTAGGCCCACTGGGTTAGGTTGGTGTCAAAGTGGCCAGAATGGGGAACCTGATTGGTTATGGGAGTATGGATAGGATAGGAGCAGGAAATATAGTTATTGCCAGTAGATTCTCTGCCTGTTTCCCCTATTTCCACATCCATTGGGTACTCAGGGATGCACATTTCCTGGGTATATTCTTTGCTCTTCCCTCTTCCAGTACCATATGCGGATCCACAAGGAGGAACGGAAGTATTTGTGTCCTGATTGTGGCTACAAGTGCAAATGGGTCAACCAACTCAAGTACCACATGACCAAGCACACAGGTGAGTCTGCGTGGTTCTGACAGGCCCAAGAGGTTCCCCCATACCCTGGCACACCCAGCCTCCTGAGGTGGTATATGTCCTTACTCAGATTCAGGAAGCACACCAGTTTTCACATTGGGGGTAGTGAGTAGGCCAAATGGCCAGAATAGCTTCCCACCGCACTGAAGATCTATCAGAATCAGAATACAGGTGAACCTGAGAGCTTGGGCATATGTACTTTGCATAAGCTTCCCAGATGATTGTGGCACCAGGTCACCACCTGCCATTGAGGACCCCTCCCCACCTCAAACATGAGTCACCCAGGGCAGGTTTCTGCGAACATGATGGAACTATCATGAGAAAGAAAGTGGGAGGGTTTACTTGTTTTAACTTATCCTTTTCTCTCCTGGGTGTGGAGTCCACGAACTGCAGGGTCTCAGAAAAGGGTTAATGATGTTCCTGTGATTATAGCATATGATCTCCCCAAGGAAAGGAATTAACCAGATGCATTTCAAGGCCCTCTGTGTCTATGAATGCCAATTCTTTCTCTTCCAAGTTCCATGAGTACCTCGTGACCAAAAGGAGGTTGGAATTTCCCATTTGAAAACCCTACCATATTTGAGTATCCATTGCTCTCAGGTTGCTATGTAGAGGTGCAGTTATCAGCATTTATTGAGAACTTATTGTATACAAGGGGCTGTGTTGGGAGAAAGGCACAGAAATGTCAGACAAGACTGGAACATTCCAAAGATACAGTCATTCGATTGCTGCTTGTGTTCTTTATGTCACAGTGACTCTTATGGTCCACTGGACCTTGTGCCACACCCTTCAGTGGTGATTTATCCCTGTCCTTGCCATGGCCTACAGGACTAAAGCCATACCAGTGTCCTGAGTGTGAGTACCGCACCAACAGGGCTGACGCCCTGCGTGTGCACCAGGAGACACGGCACCGGGAAGCACGGGCCTTCATGTGTGAGCAGTGCGGCAAGGCCTTCAAGACACGCTTCCTGCTGCGTACCCACCTTCGCAAGCACAGCGAGGCCAAGCCCTACGTGTGCAACGTGTGCCACCGCGCTTTCCGCTGGGCTGCCGGCCTGCGCCACCACGCCCTCACCCACACCGACCGCCACCCCTTTTTCTGCCGCCTCTGCAGCTACAAAGCCAAGCAGAAGTTCCAGGTGGTCAAGCACGTGCGCAGGCACCACCCCGACCAGGGCGACCCGAACCAGAGCGTCGGCAAAGACCCCACCACGCCCACGGTGCACCTGCATGACGTGCAGTGGGAGGATCCCAGCCCTCCCGCTCCTCCTGCTCCCCCGACTGGACCTGAGGGCTGAGAGCCCACCCCACTTCCCAGACAGGAGGGCGTGGTACAGATGTGCAGACAAACCAGAGCCAGCCTGAGCAACTCAGAGCCTAAGCAAGGGCTGGCTTTGTGGTGTCAGGATGGCTACCGTACACTGCAGCTGATGCCTACGTCAGACATGGACCACAAATGGATTTCATGTTGAGCACACTGTTTTTAAGCTGTGAGGTCCTGGTTTCTTCACCATCACTCCAACAAAGTCCTTGGCTAGAAGATCTTGGTTTTAGCCATTCCATATTTCCTTCTTACTATGTCACGTCCTATTTTCATTCAGCTTCCTCAAAACAGTTGTATCTAACTGCATGTTCTATTGTGCCTAATGCTCTGTAAAGCATGTTAAGCAGAATGATTATTAGCTTGTAGACTCATCCAAATTCCCATCTTAACATTTCGAGGCTGTAGGGTCTGCCTATCCCTTCCCTCTTAGACCTCTGCCTCTTCTTTGTCTCCTTTCATCTCACTGAGTGATTGAATCTCAAACAGGCCCTGCTCTGCCTTCTCTGTCCTTGAGCCTGTCTTGGCTCTTGCCCTGCTCCCTGTTTTCGAGCCACTCTATCTACCTGTAGAGGGAGGGCTGCCACTCTCTTCAGGAAAGCTTCCCAGGACACAGCTTTAATTCTGCATCAATCCTCAGACTGGATCAACAGCTGCAGTAGAGGAGGGGCGAGGGGAGGCGGCAAGTCTCTAACGCAGAATTCTGTATCTCAAAGTGACTATATAATTAACCACCTAACGTGGGGCACACTGGGAAAATTAAAGCGGGTACTATTAATAATTATGCTGGGACAGCAGACATAAACCAGGACTGTTCCAGGCAAACTTCAGTAGGGCTGGAATCACATAATCCTTTGCTCCTTTTGCCTTGCCTTGTAGAAGCCATACTCTGTACCTTTCCTATGTAGCATATGCAGGAAACCCCTGGAAACTTGTTTCTCCACCTTTTCCCTGTTCCACCTGTCTACCCAATGTCCCCCAACTCTCATACCGCCCCTTGTTGCCCCAAAATGACAAACCATACTCAAGGCAAATTGGGGAGGGCAGCTGTATTTATCATTATCATGTGGGGCAAGGGAGGAGCAGTCCAGTGGGACTTGGTGCTGTGCAGCGTTCTCTCAAGAGTCATAGTCTTGGGGTCAGGTCTCCGTCCTCAGTCTTTGCGTGGGTAACCTTGAGGCTTGGCTTATTCTTTCCTTGGCTCTAGGCTTTGAGGAAGTTAGGGAGGGTAATGCCTCTTTGGGTCTCTGCCCCAAACTCCTCACTAGTTGCAACCTGCCTTTGAGCCAGAGTTGATGGGAGAGATTAGTCCTGGGTCTGGGTATGGAACTAAGCCCCCAGCAAGAAGGAAGAAGGAATTCTAGTATAGAGTGTGCAAAGGGGAAGGGCAGGAAAGATACTAAAAGGCTTGTGAAAGGGAAGAGAAAGAAGGTTGAAAAACCTGGTCCTAGATTTGCTGGTTCTAGATTTGACATAATTTTGTGCCTCTGAATGCATAACCCAGTGTGGTTTTCACCTCAATTTGCTTTCTGGAGCATTTTTCCAGGCGTTTCTTGCCATCTAAAACCAGTGTACCCACCCTTCCCATGAAGTGCCCACCTTAGGATTCACTCCCTTCCAGCCCTTCCCGGATGCCGATGTGCACGAAGATGGTAGCTGGATGGAGGCTGGTTCCGTCCTTTGAGAGCAGGTGTATGTGGCGGTAACCTGGAAAGGTACAGGAGGACTGCATTAGGCAGGCAGCCAGAGCTGGGGGGATTGGCCAGGGCTCAAAGGCTGGGCTCACCTTGTTGCATGCAGGTCCAGGGCAGGGTGTACTGAGCAACAAAGTCATTTCGGGACCTCCAGTTGTAATCCTTCACCAAGAAACGCAGCAGGGCCAGTTCAGGCACCAGGACCCGGAAGCAAAGCGTCTGCCCCCAGTACGGATTAAACCCTGAGGTGGGAGGGAAGGAACAGCTATTGCTGACTGATTTCTTTAGGCCCATGCTGGGTTGCTTTCCCCGTGTTCTGGCACTTAATATTCATCACTGTCAGCATTTTACAGGTGAGGAAATTGTGGCGCAGTGGTAAGCGATTTGCCCCTATCACTTGAGCTCCTAAGTGAGGGGCCAGGATTCAGACCCAAGACATCCAAGCCCCGATTTTTTGTCCTGTGCCACACTGCCTCCCATGGAGATAGGGGGCAGGAAGGGTGATGACATGGACTATGTTTCAGGGAGGGCCTGAAGGTAGGAAAGTAAGAGTCATGCTCCTACCTCCCAGGACTACCCAGCTCTCACCATTGTTCTCCACGTAGCTGGTCTCCTGCCAAGCTGTGTCTGGGCGGACACCAAAGATCTCCACTCTCACCAGTGGGTCCACAATGGATTCCTCTTTGGTCTTGTTCACTTTGGGGAGTTGCTGACCACTGATCACCTGTAATCAGCATTCTAGAACCTCAGGAGTTCCTGCTCAGCCCATCCCCAGTCCAGCTTTCACACCCCAGGGGGAGAGGGGAAGGATGAGGGAAAGGGGAGACAACAGGACCTTGCACTCGCTTTGGGTTTACAATGCCAGTCCTCCATGGATAATATATTTCCTTCTAGTAATCTATGTGCAATTTAAAATGCATCCAAGTAGACATTTAACAAGGTTTGAAAGGCATGTTAATGATAGCAACCTGATCTATAGCACTTACTATATACCAGGCATTGTTGTAAGCACTTCATTTTAACTAATCACAACCCTGTGAGGTAGGTAGTAGTATTTACCCCCATGTCACAGGTGAAGAGACTAAGGTTATAAAATTTGCCCAACATTACACAGCAAGGAAATGGGTTTGAACCTATGTAACTGGCTCCAAAATCCATACTGTTAATCAGGCTATCCTGCCTCTCAAGGGAGTTTTCACCTGTTACACTCCTAGCCACCTCTTCCCCCTGCTTCTAGCCCACGTTTCTTCCCAATGGTTTCACTTCCCATTATACCTGGATTAGGAGGGTCTGGGCTTGGAAAGGGCTGATGGGCCTCTCGGGATGGAAGGAGCTCTGGGGATCACGCAGGAAGTCTGGCTTCAGCACGTAGCCACAGCCACCATTCTGGCGGAAGCGCCCGTCACAGATGTCCATCTCAAGCCCCGCAGTCTGCATATTCATAGCCACTGAGGGCCCCAGGTAAACAGAGGGGAAGTATTTACCTTGGGTGGCCACCTAGCGCCTCTTTCAGGGAGCTAAGAAGACCTGTGGCCTAAAAGGGCCTGCTGGAAACACGCCCTTAGATAACTTTCTTAGCCTAGCACTCTTATTGGAGCATTCCCTGGCCCTACCGCCACCCAGGAACTGAACTTCCCACCTGTTGCTCTTCCAGTCCCTCCTCCCTGTCCCTACTGCCTCCTCACCAATCTGGCAGCCTGCATTCCAGAGTTCCTGGGGATTGTAGTTGGATGAATCTGTCCTCAGACCACTGGGATATACACGGCTTAGCTGCCAGGCGTTGTGCTGCACAAACTCATTGCCTGTAAAAAGGTGTGGGTAGAGAGGTGGAAGTAGCATGAGTGCTTTCCCTTCCCTGGGCCCAGGAACCCTGCCCAATGGCTGCACACTTCTCCCCAGCATCTCCTGAGGCTGGCTCCAGAAAACCACCACGTCTCTACTCACTTCCACCCAGACCATCTCCCCCAGCTTTCTTCTCCCTAGAGCTTTGCGCCTCATAACTCCTGTCCTCTGAGGAGTTTCTTAGCTCCCTGATCCCTCGCTCCTTAGCCCTCTTGTCTTCTTTTTCAAGACTCATTGCTTGCCCATTAGGCCTGACCCTACTCATACCAGTTTCCTCCCTGTCCCTCCCTGTGGTCCTGACCAGCCTCCTTGATGAGTCTCCTGGCCTTGGTTTCAGAGAAAGATGATAATTCATAGAAGCGGTAGTGTTCCTTTGAATGAGTGAAGCTGTGGAATGAGACAGTCTTCATGAAGACAACCAGGGAAGAGAGGGATGGACACATGATGGGCGTGGGTTTCTGGAAAAGCAGAAAGTAGAGTGGAAGATGGGATTGAACCATCAGCAGTCTGAGAAGCAAGAAGTTAATGGCCAAGATCCAAACTTCCCTGCCCAACCTAGGCCTCTGCCCACTTCCTCCCCACTGCATTCTCCCTCTTGCCTCACCTGCTTGGGACAGAGAGGGGGCCCAGGCTTGGGAGGAGGAGCCTGGACCATACTCTGACAACACATAGACGGACAAAACAGCGAACGCATCACAACCTGGGGGTGGGAATGGGAATAAAGGCCGTCTGTGTATACTGATGGGGTCAATTTCAGCCTCTGGGCTCAAAGGGTATGCTCTTTGTTACTTTCTGAGTAACAGGCTTTTAATTTATTATTATTTTTAAATAGGTATTATCCTGCCTGACTCTTGTCTTTTAAAACAATTTTTGGTCAAAATGTACATGAACCCAGACAGATAATTTCAAGGTAAGCAAATGGTCATAGAAGTCACAGTTGGAAGGATGTGAAGATCCCAGAGTAATACCTTTAGATATGTCTCCTAAATTCCCATTTCCATCCTTGGACATGGCAGCAGGTTACACACCATAGCCCCAATAACGGGATAAGCTAGACACCAGTTAACTGAGCCAAGCAAGTGCACAAGAGAGAGAAATACAGATTTCAAACCAGTCCCACAAATGGCTCCCCTTCCCATAGGGAACTGGACTACTGAGGCACAACATTCTCAGAGACTTCACCTTTCCCACCTCTTCCTGCTCCTCTTCTTTGGCTATTTCTGGCTCCTCCTCAGACTCACCCTTTCCAAACTTCTTTCTCTAACTAAGCCTACTTTAGTTAAGATCACAGTAGTCACTCCAATGACCCTACTTAGCCAATATAATAATGCTGCACACACACACCCACTAGTGGTGTTCAAACTGGCTTTTAAGGAGACTGAGAAGTATTAATAGTACAAAGATATCTCAAGAGTCACCTGGGGGACCCAGGAAAGAGACAAATGGGTGCCTCAAGTAGATGGCTCTGCATTTATCTATTTTGTATACTGAGCTTCCAGATAAGATGTCATTAAAAATAGATTACATGGGGAAGCCGGGATGGCTCAGTGGGTTAAGTGCTCACTTTGCAGCTCCTGGGACTGAAGATCGAATCCCTGCCCCGGCCTGTGCAGACCCATGTGCTGAACTGGGGAGTGCCCCCGGTTCAGTTCTCTCTCTCTCTCTCTCTCTCTCTCTATATATATATATATATATATATATATATTCAAAAACAATTAAAAAAAATTAAAAATAGATTACATGGCCCAAAGAAGGTGGAAAGCCTCTGTAGTATATTTATTTATGGCAATATATAGTGGTGCCAAGTATGCATTCTTATGCCTCTTTCACTAGGGGCAGGGGCATTTTGTCCCTCAGCCCTCTACCCTGCCTGGCTCTAATCCCTCCACATTTGGGCTCTCAGCCTGGGGTACAGACTGACCAGATGCCAGAGCAGAAAGACCATTCTCCTGGCCTACCTTCTCCTTCTTATCCTTACTGCGGAGGCTCAACTGAATCTCAGGCTCACACTGGGCCTCTGGCTCCAACCCAGCCTCCGGCTCCAGCCCAGCCTCTGGCTGCCCCTCTAGTTCAGACTCTTGCTCTTCCTCCTCCTCTTCCTCAAGATCTTCCTCAAGCGTCCTTAACTTCTTCCCCTTCACGAGGATCTTCTTCCGAAGCTCCTAGGGGACAAAAATGAAGGAACCTGTCTACCGTCTGCTCTGGGACCCTCCCCGGGACCCTCCACTGCTCTCACAGCGCCACCTCAGAGGTGAAGGAAATGAGGGAGTGGCCAGAATTTCCCACAGAAAATTCCATGTTGTTAAGCAGACTGTAACATCTCTGTCCATATGGAAAAACATAAATGGGGACCCCTACCTCACATTTGATGCATAAAGTTTCCTCATAGATTAAAGATTTACATGTAAACATAAAGAACATAAAGCTATTAGACGAAAATAGAGAATCTTTTGAATAATCTTAAGGTGAGAAAGTCTGTAGAACATGAGATGACAAGTCAGAAGACATAAAAATAATTGGCAGATTTGACTACATAAAACTTAAAAACTCCTGTAGGGCAGAAGATGTTATAAACACAAAATTAAAAATACACTACAGGGGAGGCTGGGATGGCTCAGTGGGTTAAGCACTCACTTTGCAGCTCCGGGGACCAGGGATCGAATCCCGGCCCCGTGCGGAACCATATGCTGAACTGGGAGCTCCCCCAGTTCAGTTCTCTCTCTGTCTCTGTCTCTGTATCTCTCTCTCTCTGTCCAAAAAAAATAAAAATAAATAAATAAATAAAAATACACTACAAAAAATATTTTCCAGAGCATTAATACCTTTAACATTTAAAACGTTGTTATATATCAATAAAAATCAAAACCTTCAAAGTTGGTCAATAATATTATCAATTAAAAGAAAAAAACAAAGGCCTTTTATTTTTAAGAAAAAAAACTACTTTAATTTCATATTTGCCATTATGAATCATCTCACTACTACAGTTCTTTGTGGTCCTTCTCTTATGCTGTTTGTTGGGAGTCAATTTGGTATTTTTTCCAGAGGGCAACTTGGCAAAAATAATCAAAATGTCAATATACAAACTCTGTAAACCAGAAATTTTGCTTTTAGAAATCTATCTCAAAGAAAAAGTAAACGGGCAAAGCTGTATGTCCAGGAGAAAAATTATAAACAACCTAAATGTTTACCATTTATTGGTATGTTTCTCATCTACTGGTTGAATAAATTATGGTCCATTACATAAAATGAAATGGCATAAAGTTGTTAAAAAGGAAAAAATTATACATGAAAAGACACCCATATTATATGTGAGAAATAAAAGGATATAGAGAATAATCCCATTCACTTTTTAAAATATGAATATATATGAGGGCTGTGTGAAAAAATATGCAGCCATTGTCAATATGACAAGAATGGTTACATGGCTGGGTACTTTCTGGACAGCCCTCATATACACATATATGTTTGTATAAGCACTTAAAAATCTATTGATGGCAATTATTGGGAAAGGTTGACATTAGGGTGAAGGGATTTCCCTTTCTCTATATTGTTGGTATAGTCTACAACAATGGCAAACTATCAGGAAAAAAATTCAGATATTTCTGTTGAAAAACATAAAGTAAATAATCGAATTAAAATTTAGGGAACTAGAAATAGAATTCTGTGTTCAATTCGATTTTTAAAAAATGATAGTCTCTAAGGATATTAAAGAGCATGGTCCATCTGCGGGTGAGAAGAAGGGAACATGGAGGAAGGAGTCATGGTGTGGGGATATGGAAGCCCCGGTGGAGCCTGGGCTGTGGGAGCAGGGTCCCTACCTCAGGCGAGGGCAGCTGGGTGGGCAGCAGCCCATCTAAGGTGGTGCTTAGCAGCTGCTCCCCCAGGATCTTGGACAGATGGTGTGCCGCCATCTCCTGCTGCGCCAAGCTGCAGTGGTTCTCCAGGGACAAGATGACTGGATAGTCTGATGTCTGATGGGGAGCAGAGGGGACACTGGAGCCAGAGTTGTAAAGCCTGTACCCTCCTTGCTTCTCCAATTCCACCCAGTTACTCAGCTGAGTACCCCGATTGCTCCTCCAACTCCAGTCCAGGCCTCATGGAGGTCTTGGTGGGAGTGGAGTCCACCCCAAATCTCAGACCCATGAACCTGTGACTTTTCAGGCTTAGTGTGGGGAGGCCAGGCCGTTTCCCCAGTTATGTGTTCATGTTTCATTGTCAGACTCTTATCTCCAGATCCTGTCCTCTCCCAGCCCTACTCAACACTTTCTCTGTTTCCTTATCTACCCTCTCCCAGATAAATGACAAAAGTTTTTAGAATAATTACTAGTCTCTCACAGTTAGCTCTATGATAATGAGTGACTACATACTCAACACTTATTTATAATAATCCCTTAATATTCCCCTGATGCTTCACAGTTGAAATCTCTTTTGCCTATATGCCATTTGATGTAGCCTTTCCTTTCCCCCCCACCCTCCCCAGACCCAGAGCCAGCCACTCTTCCCTCAGATCTTTCTGCCTCACCAGTTTCCCCATCCTGGGGCTCCTACCTGGAAGGCATACTGTGCTACAGTGGCCACCACTTCTTTGAAAAGGATACGGGAGGTCAGGGTGTGTCCGTGGTACACAATAGGTTCCCCGTTAGGTCCGTTCCATATATCCACCTCCACGCAGCGGCACCCCCGCTTCAGGGCCCTGCAAGAACCCCAACCCCCCAGGGACAGGAGGGGTCAAGGTCTGATCTTCCACCTACAGACCTTCTCCCCACACTGGAGAAAACAGTGCTCACAGGCACATGCCTGTCAAGACCCCTTCAAGCTACATCTCCATGGACCCTTCTCTGTCCATGGGGAGTCCGGCAGTGCACATTGATCTGCACTGCCCCCCAGCTCGGCTCACATTCCCCTTAGCAAGCCCTCACATACTTGTACTGTCTCATGGTTCTTCTGGTGTTCTGGTTGTATTTCCTTATACAACACCCGAATTATTCAAACTATCAGTAAATTTATACTTTATTTTCTCTATTAGACATCCTAGGGCAGAAACTATATGTTCCACTCACCTTTATATCCCTTGAAGCTACTAGTTTAGTTGCTGGCACTACAAAGATATCTTGACTATTTGATCTAATCCATGATTAATCACAATAAAAGCAAGTACCGTTTATTAGCTATTGACACAGAGATTATCTCATTAACTCTTCACAACAAATCAAACAGAGTAGACACTTTTACCATCCCTATTTCACAGATTGGGAAACTAAGGCATAGAGAGGTTAAATACTTAGTCCCAGAGTTCCAAGTGAGGGAGCCAGGATTAGACCTCAAATGGTCTGACTCCAGAATCTATGTTTTTTGAATCTTTTGCAAACTGCTTTGCATTTAACATTTAGTTTTTTAATTTATTCAAAATAAATCTGTCAGGGCCTCTGAGTTCCAAGAAACTTTCATAGCCTATGAAAGAGAGAAGCCTCATTTACCTATAGGGCTTTAAGACCACTCTCCCACCAACCTTCCATATCTCCTCTAAGTCTCTCAGGTATCCAGGGATCCTCAAACTTCCACAACATCTATTCCATCCCTTCTATCTACTGCCACAGCCCCTCAATTCCCTACAGATGGTCCCTGCTCATGAGCTCCTCCCCACGGCACCGGATATATCCCTCGACGCTGCTCTGGCCACAAAGCTGGTCCCCAACCAGGTAGGTGTTGTGAGAGGAGTTGATGTAGTAGTGGTTCAGAGGCTGAGTCATATCCTGGTAGATGGGGAGGCAGCTTGGGTTGAAGATGTCTCCATCCTTCGAGCAGAGGTAGCTAAGGAAGCCATCCATGCTCAGTACATGCCGCAGCTTGCCTAGGGTGTGGAGTAGGGGGACACTAGAATGAGAGAACTCTTGAGTGGAAGCACCCCAGCACACTTACAGCCTGTCTTCCATCCCACCCCTCTCCAGGGTCCTGCCTGTGAAATGGTGTCCACTCCCAGCTTCCAAATCCCAAACTTGCCCTTCACAGTATCGGTCATTTCAATCATCCCCACCCCCAGAGAATGTTAAAGCCACAGGAGATACATTACATTCAGTCTAGTCCCGTGCTGCCCAATAGAACTTTCTACAATGATGGAAACATTCTCTTCTGCACTGTCCAATATGCTAGCCTCTAGACCAGTAGTGTCCAATGTTTTGGCTTCCCTGAGCCACACGGGAAGAAGAATGGTCTTCGGTCAGGTGACCAGACGTCCCGCTTTTGGCGGGACAGTCCTGATTTTTAACAATTTGTCCCGCATCCCACGGCGTTTTAAAAAAGTCCCGATTTTTGGAAAGAATGCACGACAAGCTAGGGAACGGCAGGAGATAGACCAAATTTTTAATGAAGACCCCCCCCACCCCCCCACCCCCGGTCAATGGTGTCCCGCTTTACCAATGTTAACATCCAGTCACCTTAGTCTTGGGCCACTCGTAAAATACACTTAACTAACAATAGCTGATGGGCTTTTAAAAAAGGTCACAGAAATATCTCATAATGTTTTAAGAATTTGTGTTGGGCCTCATTTAAAGCCATATTGGGCCACAGGTTGAACATGCCTGCTCTAGACATATAAGCTATGTGACTGAGGAACTGAATTTAAAATGTTGATTTTAGTTCATTTAAATTTAAACACGGGGAAGCTGGGATGTCTCAGCAGGTTAAGCACTCGCTTTGCAGCCCCGGAGACCAAGGATCGAATCCCGGCCCTGGTCCGTGCGGACCCATGTGCTGAACTAGGGCGTGCTTCCTGTGCGGGAGGCCCCCAGTTCAGTTCTCAACCCCCAGTTCAGCCCCTGGCTTGAGGGGCCATGCCTCCTATGTCAGAGACCCCCAGCCCAGTTCCCGCCCTGCACAGCCCTCGCCCACTTATGTGGAACAGAACCGTGTAGAAAACTGATGACATACAACTATGGAGACTGCTCTGGGCCTTCCCCACTTCTCTCTGTCTCTTGCTGTCTCTGTCTCTACCTATCTCTGTCAAAAACAATTAAAAAATTTTTATTTATTTATTTTGTATTGTTTTTGACAGACTCATATATATACAGAGACAGAGAGAGAACTGAACTGGGGGAACTCCCCAGTTCAGCATATGGGTCCGCACAGGCCGGGGCCGGGATTCGATCCTCGGTCCCCGGCGCTGCAAAGTGAGCACTTAACCCACTGAGCCATCCCGGCTTCCCCTCAAAAAAAAATTTTAACAGTCACATGGAGCTCATGGTTACCATAATGGACAGCACAGTAGGCAGTCTAAAGGACTAATTTTATAGATGGGGAAGCTAAGGCCCAGAGAATCCAAGTCAAAGACTTATTAGTAGGCTGACCAGATGTACCATTTTAAATGGGACAGAAAACAAACATACTGTCCCATTTCAAATGGTACGTATGGTCAACCTAGTGTCACTGGGCTAAACTCAAGGTGTCAGTAGGCTGAGCAGCTGTGCCATTAGAAACAGGACAGCACTGTTGTTTTCTGTCCCATTTAAAATGGTATGATCAGCCTACTTAGTGATATGACCAAGGTACCTTTGTTTTATACCCTGGCTGTGTAATTGCCACCAACTCTCACGGGTTTCTTCCTATTGTCAATTCCCATATGATGTTTTTTGTTTTTAAAGATTGATTTTTATTGTTTTTGACAGAGAGAGAGAGAGATACAGAGACAGAGAGAAGGGGGAGGGTCCAGATCAGTCTCCATAGTTGCACATCATTGGTTTTTCCACATAGTTTCGTTCCACAGGTGGGCGCGGGGCTGCACAGGGCAGGCACTGGCCCAGGATCTCACCCCCGTGAGAACCAAACTAGGGGCACTCCCCAGTTCAGCATATGGGTCCGCACGGGCCGGGGTCAGGATTCGATCCTTGGTCCCCGGGGCTGCAAAGCGAGCACTTAACCCACTGAGCCATTCCAGCTTCCCCCATAGGATGTTTTGAGGAGCGTTTGTATTATGCAACATCCCCTTGAACTACACCCTTTTTGAGGGCTGGGCGTCTTCTATTGCCCTCACCCATTTTAGCACAGACTTCATATAATGACAACAATGACTAACATTATTGGGCACTTGTTCTATGCCACAGATATTACATGCAGCATCTGTCTTAATGCTCTCACCAACATGATGAGGTAGATGTAATATAATCTGCCCTGAGAGCTTAGGTAACTTATCCTAGATCATATAAATAGTAAGTGAAGGAGCTGGGATTTGAACCCAGGCAGCCAGATGTCAAAGCCATGCCCTACCTACACCACTGGGCTGTGCAGCCTCACTGAGGGTAACATTGCTGCAGAGGGGCTCCCTTGAGAGGCAGAACAATTTCACTCTTGTGCCCAGCTTCCTTGCTCCCTCCAGGTTTGACAAGGCCTGGAGATTAGGTAAATGGCAGGAAGTTGGGCAGGAAGTTTCATTCTTAACAGTAATAACTCAAATCATCAGGGTAAATCCACAGTTGCCAGATATTTTTCATGTTCATTGTTTCATTTGATCACCAATTATTTTACAAAAGAGAAAAATTAGTCTCAGAATGATTAAGCCAGCAGTCCCCAATTTTTTTGGCACCAGGGACTGGTTTTGTGAAAGACAATTTTTCCACACACTAGGGCGCCAGGGGTGGGGTGGGGTGGCGGTTTCAAGATGATTCAAGCACCAGATGCTGCTTGTCACTTATCATTCACTTATGAGGATTTGATATGAATCTGCAAGCAATTGATTGATTATGGTCTCTGTGCAGTCAAACCTGTCTGCTAATGTTAATCTGTATTTGCAGCAGCTCCTCAGCACTAGTGTCACCGCCTCAGTTCCAACTCAGATCATCACACATGACAATCTCATAAGGAGCACGCAACCTAGATCTTTTGCACATACAGTTCACAACAGGGGTCGTGCTCCTATGAGAATCTAATGCTGCCGCTGATGTGACAGGAGGTGAAGCTCAGGTGTAATTCAAGTGATAGGGAGCAGCTGTAAATACAGATGAAGCTTAGCTCAATCACCCTCCATCCACCTCCTGCTGTGAGGCCTCCTTCCCAACAGGCCATGGACCAGTACCAGGGGGTTGGGACCCCTGGGTTAAGCAACTTGCCCAAGGTTACTTAGTTAGTAAGAAGCAGAGTAGGGACTTGAGCCCCAGTCTTCCGAATGATACTACACTCTGCAGCCATAGTATCTGATAGTCAAGTGCAAGAAGAGGGAGCACCAAGGGGAGTGGGGATAAAATAAATGTAATTGATGTATACTGGATCCTGCACTGGGATTAGAAGATCCTACTTCTTAACCTTCTGACAATCCTCTTCTATGTAGTTTTCTGAAATGATGACTTTACAGCTCCCTTTCTTCTCTAAGCACTCATGTGAATCTGGACCCACCATTCCGAACACTTTCTGCTTGACTTTAAGTTCCATGAGGGCACTGTCCTTGTCTGACTTACTACTGTATCGTTGGTGCCTACCATAGGTCCTGGCACATTATAGGTATTCCATAAGCGATAGCTGAAGTAGTGAGTGAATGAATGAATGAAAGGAAGTGGGAGTTGAGACTTAGGAAAACTGGGTCACTTGTCCAGCCCTCACTACCTCACCTTTAATCCTTATTCTCAAGAGGAGGCACTTGGTGAGAATCAGATGACCTAACTTTGAATCCCAATTCCTTCTCTCAGTAGCTGTTGGCTTGGAGCAAGTCATTTAATGTTTCTAAACCTTGGTTTTCCTCTTTTGCATAACTGACTTAATAACAGAACCTACTTCAGCAGGTCATTGGAAGGATTAGATGAGAAATGGCATGTAGAGACATTGGCACATTATGGGATACTTAGCAAAGACCCAATCTAGATGATTGATTTTGTTTTATATGGTTGTAGTGAAGACTAAATGAACTAAGGCATGTAAAAGAGCCTTGTAAATCATTTATTATTAATAATTAAATTCCTCACATTCTGAAAAGAATGGCAGATAGGAAGGTGCCAACTGAAGGGGCAAAGGAGACAGGTTTGAGGGCAGAGAGGGCATATTCATATTTTCGCTGTTTGTTCAAAGCTAAATTTGTGAGCTAATCATCATCCCCCTCAGCCAGGGACTGGCTGGCTTCCTAGGGCTCTCAAGGACATAGAGACTTCAAGCATCATTTGGTAAGTTTGGAGAAAGCCCCGGAAGGAACAGAGAGCCAGAATTTAAAGAGACAGCAAACAGGAACCATGAAGGGAATGAGAGGAAAAGGAGTCATATCCACTAGAAGAGGCCAAAGCTAGAGGACCAAGGATGTTCTGTCTTCACTGAGGCCAAAAGCTGGTATCAGGAAGAACTTTTTGAAGGATGTGAAACATGAGCATGATGGAGGAAAGGGGACTTAGGGGATGTTCTTCTGCCTAAGAGATCTACCATTACAGAGGAGAGTCCTATCTTATCTGAGGGCAGGATGGCTGCTCTCCTTCCAGAGGTGTGGTTGTATGAGATGAAGATGATTGGGCAGGGGACTGGGGTAGGGATGGACCCAGCCTCTCTTGAGTTGGACAGAAGGCTGCTGGTGTCTGGTCCCCCTCCCCACTCCCATGTCTGGTGTCTCTCGGCTCTGGTCCTCTTACCACTATCTGAAGGTTCATAGCAGTCAATGAGTTCCAGAGCAAGGTCAGGAGCGCGGTCTCCTTCTTTCTGCTCCTCTCGGAGGAAATCCACAAATTCCAACAGGGTCAGCTTCTGCCCATCAGCCGAAAAGTTTTCAAACAGTTCCTGTACCTCATCACGCTTAGTTAGTGTCTTATAGAATTCTATAAACTCTTCTCCCTCCAGAGTGTCAGACTGGGATATGTCTGCTGCCTGCAAGAGGGTTTGGAGGAAAGTAGATGACCTCTTTAACAGCAAGTTTTATGGCTTTGACTTGTCTTGTAAGGACAATCTTACTGATAGATGGATCCAAAATGCTTCCTCGGAATACCTGATAGTGTTCATAGAAGAAGCCATATCAATCAATAAAAAAGCAAAATTTTGGGGATGCTGAGATAGCTGAACAGGTTGAGTGTTTGCCTTGCAGCTGCAAGGTTCCGGGATCAAGTCCCGGCCCTGAACCATGCAAACGCATCTGCTGAACTGGGGTGCACCTCCCATGTGGGAGGCCCCTAGTTCAGTTCCTGCCCCACATGGACCCACATCCACCTGTGTGGAATGAAACTATGTCAAAACTAATGATGTACAACTAAGGAGACTGCTCTGGGCCCTCCCCCTTCTCTCTCTCTCTCTCTCTCAAATAATTAAATTATATATATATATATATCAGCCATAGCATTTGCTACTAGAGAAAAATTTTAATTAGAAAAAGTTAAATGTCCCAAAGGTCCCTAAAGGGTCAGAAGATCCCTCCTATTCATTCAGATTCTAGTTGGAATTTTCCATTGTGAAAACTCCACCTGTGAAATTCTGGCCTTGGACAGAGAGGCCCTGGAGGTCTGATATAATAACATTTTATTTACCTTTTATAAGATTATGAATCGTCTTTCCAACAAGACTGAAGTGTGAGAACCATCGCCTACACTGCACATTGAGTCTGGCATAGTACTAGGGTACATAGCAGAGATTCTATAAATGAGTGTTACTGATGGGTTCAGAGTACTTCTGGTCAAGTGGGACTGTGGACTCAGCTGGCTTCTTCAAATCATTCCCCAGCAGACTCACCTGGAAAAGCTTAAAGGCATATTCTTGACCCATTTCCACATTCATCAGGTGCAGTAACCGCTGGACTTCTGGGAAACTCATCCGACCATCCTGGTTTTTGTCTCCACGCTGGAACCAATCACTCAGCCATCCAGGTCTGAGTCAAGGCAAAAGCACTGTGTGTGTGTTTGTGTGTGCAGATGTTTGTGCACGTTCATCTATTAACATCTCTCCCCTGTCTTTGATCCCTTTCTCTCCACCACACCAACTAATTTTCCACATTAGCTTCCAGAATCATCTCCCCAGAGCACCAATCTGTCTTATTCCTTCATGGCTCAGGTGCCTACAGGGACCTCCCTGTGACCTGCAGAAAGAAGCCCAAATTCCTTAACATAGAAGTTAAGACCTCCGGGGCCCCCATGATCTGGCCCCAACCCAGCCTTCTCAACACATCTCTGTCCTGCTCCCTGTACTTTAGCCAGACACCCAACTCTCTGCTCTCTGACGTCCCACTCTCTCTCCAGCTCTTCAATTTCCTATCTCTGGGCCTTTCTTGACTCATGCTGTTCCCTCAGGCAGGAGTGCCTTTCCCTCTTCCTCTCTTCATGTTCAAATTCGACTCGTTTTCAAGGCTTAGCTCAAGTGCTACTTCCTCCCCTAAAGCTTTCGCAGAACCCTCTCAGCTAAACTTTGAAATTTCTCCTTCCTTTGAACACACTTGAATAATCTAAGTAGCATAACACTTCCATGGCATTTAGATTATACAATTTCATCCTCTCCACTGACAAACATGAAATCTGAGTATCATTAATCTTCATACCCCTAAAGCCTGGTACAGTGCCAGATACAACCTGATTAATAGACGGTGAATGAATGAATGAATGAATGAATGACCTGCCATAGAAGGTGAGTACAATCTAGGAAACTTGAATCAGTCAACACCACTAAACCCACTGAGGGGTTGCTTCCTACCCCTGTGATGGCGAATGCCACCGGGATCTTCTGTGAACCTTAGGATCAGCACCTTGTTTGGTCCTTTTCCTCTTACTGTCCCTTCCCCCACTCCCAGGAGGCCTGATTCATGTCCAAATTCTACCTGGCTTTGTTTTTGCCACCTCACACCTCCATGCCTCCCTCAGTATTCTCAGCCTCGCATTGGCCTGAACTGCCCCTGCCCACCTCATCTGGACTCTTGGGCCCCCCTCCCCCCCCACCTGTGCCTAACCCTGCAATATCTGCTCCTTCAGTGACCCCCCAGACCGCGCTCTGACTCCATCCTGCCGATACTGGTCCAGCCGCTCCTGTTGGTCCATGCTGGTGACAAAGTCCACCAACAGCTGGAGCCCCTGCATCCAGGTCTGGGCCTCCTCAACACTGTTGGCCACCAGGTCCAGGTTGGAGCGGCGGCCATGGAAGACGACGGTGAAGCCCTGCTTCAGGGGGAACTCCTCTGCCAGGCTGCGCAGCAGCTCGGACTCCTGGCCCTCACGCACTGTCTCCACGTCAGAGATTGAGACTGCCACAGAAGAAGCAAGTGGGGGCACTAAGGACAAGAGTCTACCACATTGCAGCAGCGAAGGGGCAACCATTCCTCCCTCCTCTGTGAAGCCATAGAGGCTAAAAGCCCCAAAGCCTTCGTATAGGAAGATGCAGCCCCTGGGATTTAGGATCCCACGTGAATCATTGCCATTTTCATAGGCAGCGTGGCAGGGGGCCTGTGCTGGGAATGGCAAGACCTGGCTTCCAGCCACCAATTGTCAGTATGACACAGACCAAAAAAGACTTAACCCTCAGTGTCCTCATCTTAAATAAGGGATGACCCCTTACACGACCAGTGCACATGGTGACCACAAGAGAACTGGTGAGGCTGACAAATGGAAACAGTTGCAGGATAGAAGCAGCTACACCAAAGAATGATATGCCCAAATTCAATCCTCCCATTCCAAGTTTGAGGACTTCCTCTTTCCACCGGCTTCCCTCAGCTGAAGGTGTTGTGGATTATGAGCTTCAGTTATGTCCTTAAAGTAGACTCTCTTAGATATATCCTATGATCAGATTTTTAGAGAGATCATAAAGTGTTTATAAGTCAATAGAATGTACACTTTTGATACCTTTATAATATTTAAAAAATATTCACCATAATGGCTCACATTTACTAAATGTATCCTGATTTTGGGTCCCATTCTTTAGACATTAATTTATTGAGTCCCTGTAACCTATAGGGAGGTATCATTTCATCCCCATTTTACAGATGAGGAAACTGAAGCTTAGTTTAAGTAGCTTGTCTAACGCCACTCAGCTAGACAGTGGCAGAGCCAGGGCTTTAATCCAAGCAGTGTTCTGCCTGAGATCATGCTTTTATTATGACAGTCATAAGATATAACCGACGATTTATTGAGCCTTATTATACACTAGTACTCTTCTAAGCCCTTTATATGCAATAACTAATTCAATCTTCGTAACAGCCTTAAGAGGCAAGTACTGTTACAATTTCCATTTTCTAGGCTCAGACACAGAGACAAGTGGGGCAGCAAGAGGGCACATAATCAGAGGACCCTGGTCCCGCCCCTTCTCTCAGGCAGCTGGGCTCCTCAGGGACCTATCCACCCCTGTACCCACCCCTAGCTACTCATGTCACTCACAGCTGGGCTTGGCTCTGCCTCCAGCCTGCCGGGCATGCCAGACTGTCATACCATCTTCTTGAAGCCTGAAGTACCTTAGTTTCTTCCAGCCTTTGGACCTCACCTTCCGCATCACCGTGCCTTTCTGCATCAGTAGCACATCTTGATTGATGGGCAGCCCTGGGCCAGGAGAAGCAGGGACTGGATAGCTGGCCGGGAGGGTGGAGGGCCCGGGAGAAGCTCTTGAACAGGGGTCCAGCCTCCTCCCTGTCCCTGGGCTGTCTCCCCAAAACCTCTTCTGCCCGGGTACTCACGGCCTTGCAGCAGGGATGCCATCACCCGCTGCTCCACCAGCTGGCGCCAGAGTCACCTAAAGGAGTAGTAAGGCAGAGCAAAAAAACTGGGTCAATTGGGGTGGTTTTAGAATAACAGGTCATGGGAGGAAGAGAAGGAAACCAGTGTTTCCAGACTACCCATTATATATGCCAGGCATTTCATCTACACAATCGGTAGCAGATTTTACTTCTAATCTGAATTTGGTGATTATGATTCTTACTTAGAGAAGCTAAGGAACCTGTCTCAACTCACATAGGAATTCAGAATTTAAAGCCAAGTAGGTCTGATTCCAGAGTCTCTGCTGTTTCCCCTAGCCATCTCCAGAGAGAGCTAAACCAGGGCTTTCTGTCAAATACCCCTCTCCTTCCCCAAACCTGCAACCCACGCGGTAACCTCGTCTCACTGCTCAGCTTCTCATCATTCGGAACCACCATCTTGCTGGCTGCCCTTTCAGCACCTGGAATCATTCCGCATGCTAGGCTGCTCTTCTCCAGGGGGAGTCATCCTAGCTTCCTACTCTGGGAGCCCTCTCCGTGCCCCCGTGTAGACCATCTAGCTCCAGAAGGGCTAGGACACAGTGTTTCTTTTGTCTTCTCTGAAACTCAGTGCTGTACTTAGCTAGATCAGTCATCTTCTGTCTTCACATGGTAAATATATTTTATGCTTCTTTTCCTAGCAGTTATTCTCACAGTTTTAATAGACCAGATAAATTACAAGGTCTCAGAACCACATTTTCAAGTTCTCTACCAACTAAATGGAAGTACCCTCTTTACGAAGTGTTAAGTTGTCCTAGTAGGTAACAACAAATGTTCCTTGAAAAGAACTAGAAGATTTGCTACGTGGCCATTTTGATTCTAGCTCTGCTCCTGTAAGAAACACTCAGCTCTTCACCAAATCATTCTGAAACTGTCAATGCTCATGCGATACAAAGCTCCATGCCAAGCTTGTCTAACCCGCAGCCCATGGGCCGCATGTGACCCAGGATGGCTTTAAATGTGGCCCAATTTTGTAAACATTCTTAAAACATTACTAGTTTTTGTGGGGTTTTTTGCACTCATCAGCTGTTGTTAGTGTTAGTGTATTTTATGTGAGGTCCAAA
The DNA here is from genome assembly GCA_004027555.1 of Craseonycteris thonglongyai. Lineage (NCBI taxonomy): Eukaryota > Metazoa > Chordata > Mammalia > Chiroptera > Craseonycteridae > Craseonycteris > Craseonycteris thonglongyai. Next base: position 22,267 of record PVKE010003108.1, on the reverse strand, counting down.
ACCATTCTTCTTCCAATGTGGCCCAGGGAAGCCAAAAGGTTGGATACCCCTCCTTATGCTTTTGTATAAGCAAAGGGTCTACACTTGAATAGAAATCTATGTTTTTTCATTGATCAGTTTAAAATGTTGATTATGATAACAAGTGCTGGAGAGGCTGTGGAGAAAAAGGAACCCTCATACACTGCTGGTAGGAATGTAAATAGGTGCAACCACTGTGGAGGGCAGTATGGAGTTTCCTCAAGAAACTAGGAATGGAATTGCCATATGACCCAGCAATCCCTCTTCTGGGTATCTACCCAAAAAACCTAAAAACCTTAATCCGCAAAGATACATGTACCCCAATGTTCATCGCAGCGCTGTTCACTGTGGCCAAGTTGTGGAATCAACCAAAGTGTCCTCTGATAGATGACTGGATAAAGAAGTTGTGGTACATTTATACAATGGAATACTACTCAGCAATAAGATGAAATACAGCAATTTGTGACAACATGGACGGACCTTGAAAACATCTTATTAAGCAAAATAAGAATGAAAGAATCAAGAAACATATGACCTCACTTAAAGGTGGAATATAAAACTGAAGGGAACAAAGAAACAAAGACTCATGGACACAGTCAATAGTTTAGTGGTTACCTGAGGAGGGGCGGAGGGGAGAGATGGATGGGGGGGTAGGGAGGGGGAATCAAATATACGGTGATGGAAAGTGAGCTGATTCTGGGTGGTGAGCACATAATGCGATGTATGGACAATGTAATGTAGAATTGTACACCTGGAAACAATGTAATTGATATCAATTAATGTCACTCCAATAAATTTAACAACAACCAAATAATAAAATGGTAAAAAAAAAAAAATGTTGATTATGAACATCTGAGAAATGAAAAAAAACTTTGTAGCAACCATTCAGTTAGTGCTCCATGAATACATCATGCAGTTCAACGCCCTATATTTTACAAATGAAGAAGCAGAAGTCTAAGGAAGTGATGGGGCTTGTCTGAGGTCACACAGCACTTTAGTGTCCTATCTCTCCTTAGTGGGAAGAGCCTATAAAGTCACCTGGGGGTAGCAGTCTTTAGAAAGAGGTAGAGGTCACTGCAAATACAGCTTCTCCAACTGCAGGACCTAGAGAAGGCTTTCTAAGTGAGAGGCAATATGCAGATACCCAAAGGGTGTAGAGAAGTCCTTACCTAAGTGGAAAAGACAGCTCAAGGCAGCTCTTGGGAGAGAAAGAACCCTGCAATGGTTCCAAAAAAAAAAAGGGTTTGCTTGCTGAGGCTGAATATGTGGGCCTGGGAGAGAAACCTCTGGATGGAGGAAGGGCCCCAGAGTGCTTCCTGTGAGACACAAAACATCTCTGCTTTTGTGGGTGGAGATGCACAGTGTGGAATCTGAGGCTCGACAAGGCTACATGAAGACTGCAGTAGAAAGTAGCAGGTCCCTCTGAAGTGTTTCAGCTCCTCAGACTCCAGGGTGGGGTCAGGGGGTCAGCCCGGAGGAGAAGTCTAACCCCCCTGGCCAACATCCTGCCTTATCTTCTCTCTTAACTTCAGCTCCCATGTCTGGGGCATAGGGACTCTGGGATGGGGTGGGCCTTGGCCTTGGGAGGAGACAGAATTACCTTCCGTTACACCTGTGTCCAGGCACCTCACAATAATGTCCTAAAACATGGGAAGCTTGAGAACAGAGTCCAAGTGCCGGAACGCCCCTATTTTGGAGCCTACCTCCTCTCAGACCAGCCTGAGAAAATTATCTTATCCTGTTTTGTCAAACTCTTCCAACTCCAGGGCTTTGCCTGCTCTTCAAATCCTGCTCCCATTTCTGAATCGCTACTTTCAACCTGACTCCAGGTGACATGTGGTCATAAGAGGTTCAATTTCAACTCCTCAACCCTCAAAAACAAAACAAACAAATAAACAAACAAACAAAAAAACCCACAGAATGTCAGAGCTGGACTTCATTTTATAGAAAAGGGGACTGAGGGTTAGAAAAGTTAGCTGAACTGCCAGTAACCTAATGAGTTAAGTGGCACAGCTGGGACTAGAAGAACCAAGGTCTCCATATGACCAGCTCAGAGATCTCACAAAGGCTCTTTACAAAGGGCTCAGCAAGACTCTACTTTTACTTAGGACTTCCTCTAGGAAGCAAATTAAAGCAGAGCTAAGAAACAATGATGGATATCAATGTTTTGTGTCTCTCGCCATCATTTTCTGTTCCTACCATATCCTTCCTTTTCTTTCTTCCCATTTTCTTTCCTTTCCCTATCCTTTGCCTGACCCCTTTCCTTTTCCTTTCTCCCCAACCACTCTCCCCTGATCCTCTCTCTGCCTCCCTGTTTTCTCACTTGTCAGCCTCTCTTTGCTCTCCTCTTTTCATCCTTCTCATCCCTTCTCCCCATAACCTCTTCCTCTTGCTTTCTGGTTCTCAGCTCCTGTGAGGAATTTGGAACTGTTATTCAGTAGCACATCCCTCTGCTCAGCTTGACGTGCCCCTGTATCCTAGGAGACAGACTAAACAAACTGCCCAGAGAATGTGACTTAGAACCCAGATGTTCTAGGTCTTGGTGTTTCCTCCTCGGTGTAGCTGAAGGTAGGATGGTAACAGCTGATGCAGGTGCAGTTAGGAGAGAAGGCACCAAGGATTTGGGAGTGAGAGCAAGAGACAAGGTAGAGGATGAAGACTGAGAGAGAGCCTTGATCATAACTGTTCACTCCTGGACATGTATATGGAGATCCTTGAGAACACAGATAATTTCCTCTATAATACAGGTGAGGAGACAAAGATGAAAAATAAGGTGGGAAATGGCCAGGGCTACAGAGCGAGATTTGGTCCTCAACTTCCCAATGGCTAATATCACCTAGAGACGGACTTGGACAGAATTTGCAGGGGTGCCAATGGCATTACAGTGGAATTCAGGGTACTCCTCACTGAGGAACAGGAGGAAGAGAATCGTTTTGTCCACTCTCTTGTTTCTGAGCAGGATTATGTCTGACCTGGTTCATACAAAGAGGACACAATGGCTCCAGTCATAGGCCATAGCCCTCAGAATGTTGGATCTTGCAGATTTTTTTATAACTCATGTAATCCAGAGGTTCCTGGCTAGATCAATATCCCTTGGAGAGTGTCCTATAACAGAGACCCCTTAACCCTACCCAAAATCTATCAGATCAGAATTTCCAAGGATGGGGCTCAGGAAGATTTATTTTTACCAAGCATCCCTGACAGACAGGCAAATCTGGAAAAAACTCTAAACTCCCTCTTATCACAGATTAGGAAGTTGTTATCCAAAGTCACATAGCTAGTTATAGGCAGGATCAGGACTAAATGCACATGCTTTTCCCAGCATAGCACTTGGGCATGCCAACAAAATGCCCTGGACCACTGAGCAGGTGAAGAACAAGACATAGAACTCAAACCCTGTCTCTTTCCAAGGAATCTCCTAACTCCTTATTACCAGGGGTTTCTGTACTTCCTGCGGTTCTTGGCCAACCCTCATTTGGCAATCCTCAACCATCTGTTAATGAATCTATGCTAAAGCATGGCTACGCCAATTCTCTCTTCCCTTAGTACTTAGGGTGGGGCTCACCTCTGAGTGGCAGCCTTGGGTAGCTAAGCAGTCCCATATAAAGAGGTGACAGACACAGCCAGTGGGAAAACCGTAAGTCAAAGGGGATACACTAGAAAGAACCAGGAGGTTGGAGCCTTGTAGACATGTTCCAGCAAATGAGTCTAGTATGCGATTTATCAAGGTGGATAAGCACATGGAGGGCACAGTTAGGGATTCAGGCAGGGCAGAGCTTGGAGCAGAGGCTGGTCAGAGCTTTCAGGCACTTACCGTGAGCAGAACACAGCGGTCCTGTGTCTGTGAGCTCTGCGATGCTCTCCACTGTGTGGTGAGGAAACCCAGCTGGCTCCTTTTTTCCTTTGCGCTTGTACTCCTGGCTTCCTCCCCTCTTCTACTGCCGTTTACTGCTGTGACTGGCAGTTCCAGCCAGAGGGGAAGGAGTAGGGTGGGAAGAAGTGTGAGCTCTCTCCTCAGTCCAGCCCATCTAACTCTTAAAAGCCCAGGACATTGGTCAGGGAAGGAGGGGGTGGGGGTGGAGTGGGTAGAGAAGGATTAAGAGGAGGGATTGGTGCACCACATCTCTGGGGAGGAGGAGCCTGGCTGCCCTTCATCTTGATGCCAGCCCTTGCTGACCCCAATCCTGCCAGAGCTCTCAAAATGAAACCCAAGGAGTGCCGGAGTCAGTGCTCCCTGAATCACTGCCTTTCATTCTGGTCCGTTTATCTCGGCACGCTATACAGCCGTCTTTGCCCTTATTTCATCGGGCTCCTTTGCACAGTGTCTGTTTTCACCTGCTGGCCTGCTTTTCTGTGTCTCTGCATCCTGCCTTGAAGGGAGGGCACCCAGTCTAGCTCTGTGGCACAGGGAAAGTAAAAAAGAAATAGGATGGAAAAGGAGGAAGATGAGGAGAAAGGGAGCAGAGGAATGATCTTAAAGTGTAGAGGGTCAGGGATCTGTGTATACATTAGGCACATGCTAAATATTGAAGAACTTAGACAGCAATTCATGTTCTTCCTTTACATTCATTCATTCCACGAGTATGAGCATTTGTTCAGCACCCCCCAATGTGCAAGGATGCACATGTGTGTTTATAAAGGTGAGTGTGGAAATGAAGACTCATGGTGTGTAAGAATCAAGGGCATAAAGAGAAGCACAAGACTGGAAAGACACCCAACTGGGAAGGGAAGGTAATGAGCTTCTTACAAGGGTGAATGAATGGGCAGCTGAAACAGAAACCAAGATTGAGGAGAGGGGAACAAGTTAGGAGAGGAATATGGGATTGTAAAGGGGTTTATTATGGCCCCATACTTCACAGTGGGAAACTGAGGCCTGGGGACGGTCAGGCTATGTTCTGGACTCACATTTCAGCAGCAGAGACAGCCAGTCCCTTACACCCTCCCAAGCACTGTGAGCTGGGACCTACTTTTGCTCTACTTTGGAAAAACTGCAGGGTATGGCTCTTTCTGGACCAGTGGATGACACGGAGGCAGATGAGGGCACAGTGCACACAGCTCGGTAGTTGGGCTCCTGTGGGATCTTTTTCCAGTGAGGTGTGTCTGAATCAGAGGCAGAGTGAACTAACTATATGAAATAATGCGATTTTAAGTGTGCTGAGATCCAGCTGCCTCTCATGGCTCCCCCAACAGCCTAATATTCTACCATTAGTGATTTTTTTATAGCTAAAATTTTAGTCCCATTAAAATAAAATCCTCCTAAGTGATGATCATAAATGTCAGGATAGTGGTTACTTTTGGGAGGAGGTAGAAGTTGTGATGAGCTAGGACACAAATCTGGCTTCTGAAATAGCTGGACAAGTTCTATTTCTAGTTCTGGGTTCTGAAACCACCCTTCGCTTTGCAATAACTTACTTAGCTATACATTTTACATATGCAGTTTTCTACATCTGTGTTATATTTTACAATACGAGGATTTCAATATTTTGCAACTGGTCATTTCTGAAGCCTCCCTGGTCTTTCACAATTTATACATAGGTTGAGTTTACTCTACTGAGAGCAGGTTTTGATAAAGAGGAGTCTACAGAGAGGGGAGGCAGAAGGAGGCCATTCATGGGGAACAGAAAGATTAGGAGGGCATTAATATTTAAACTGTGCTGATTTCAGATTTTATTAATACTTAATAGAAGCCTTGTCTCACATATTTGTCTCACACTCCCATTTCTACTTCCCCAACATTGTCCTGTCATTTTTCCATGCTTACTCTTCACATTCCCCACTCCTCTTCAACACTCCTGGATCACATATGGTTTGCCTCTTTCTGAGTCACTATTTGTTTCACCTAATTGCTGCCCAACTTCCTTCCCTTCTGGGTGTTTTGTGAGGGGCATTATCACTCATTCTGGATTTCCTGGGAAAGTCCAGCTTTTAAACATTCTGTTTCAGTGTCCTCAGACCAGTGCTCCCAGATCATGTGTTCTGATTTGGGGAGCAGGCACTAGGAGACCTTCACAGGTTAGAATATCTCCAAAGAGTGGCTTAGAAGACATGCCCACCTGCAGGACTCTGTTTAGACCAGGGAGGGAGCAGACAGACGGGGCCCCCGGCATAGGAACTGTCCATCTGGTTTGGTTGTTCCTATTTCCATAATGGTCCTGGCCCTTCCCCCACTGTTGTTTATTATTAACAGGTTCAGAAACTTGATCAGGGTAGCAGCAGTAGAGGGACTTTCTTGGAACCATGCCCAGGAAAGGTCTAGAAACCCCAAATTGAAATGAAGGTACAGCTGACAAAGAGGAAGACCTAAATACTATACTTTCAAACAGCCAACCAGTCAAGCCTAGGTCCTCCTCCTGACACTGAGGGGAGATCCCCTGAACATCTTTCTTTTTGGGACAGTCAGGCTAGGGACTCAGAGACCGGTTCCCCAGTCCATCCAGCCAAACTACTCACACTTCTGAAATAAAGCCCATCTACTTAGTGGGCAAAATAGTAACACAAAAGATTAAATTTCATTAAAAAAAAGTCATCAATGAGGTTAACTATAGAATTAAAAGATACCGTAGGATATATAGGGGAAGCTGGGTTGGCTCAGCAGGTTAAGCACTTGCTTTGTAGCCCTGGAGACCAGGGATCGAATCCCGGCTCTGGCCCATGTGGACCCATAATGCTGAACTTGGGTGTGACTCCAGTTCAGTTCTTGCCATGGCCTATGTGGGAGGCTCCCAGCCCAGTTCCTGCCCTGCGCAGCCCCGTGCCCAACTGTGGAGTGAAACTATATGGAAAACTAATGTCAACTATGGAGACTGCTCTGGGCCCTCCCCCTTCTCTCTGTCTCTCTCTGTCTCTGTTTCTCTCTGTCAAAAATCAATAAATCTTTTTTTAAAAAAAATTTCCAAATTCACAAGAACTCGATCTAAGAAATTCCATAAACCCAAGCAGAAGAAACAAA